>VWYK01016895.1:194504-374671 GCA_013399775.1 Semnornis frantzii | reverse complement strand
TCCCAAACCATCGCATGCAGACAGCACAGAGGGACCAGTTCTGCACCCAGCTTTCTTGGGGCTGATCTGTGTTGACCAGGAGCAAGTCGATGGGACCATCCCTATGGGGAGCTGTGCTGTGACGTGGGTGGGGATTTGCAAGCTGCCAGCCGTGATTTACACCAGCGGAGAGCAAAGCGCTGAAGCGTCCACTCCTTCTAACTCCCCTTTACCCGGCTGCTCTGTCTCGGAGGGGACCACGGACAGCGTCGGCTGTTCGGAGCCCCGGGGATGACCTGTGCTGACGACACCACACTCAGGGCGTTCTTGTCCTCGCCGAGCTGCAGAGCTGCCCCTGCTCCCGTCACACCACGGCGCCAGCGGGTCCCGGCCGCGGCGCTACCGAGACGCCTGCGTTGGCAGCGTGCGCTGCCACCCCTCGGCTTCCAGCCGCTCTCCAAATGGATCTGTTTGGACCCATTTTCAATATAAATATTGCCAGGCTCCGTGCTGAGTGTCTGCCACCAGCCCTCGAACTAATTCTGTGCAGAAGAATATGTTTTCCCATATGGGCTGCTTAAAGAAAGGCAGATGTGAGGCAATCCAAATTCCTCATATGCTTCTCCTCCTTCTCCCTTTCCTTTTGGCAAACTGTCTGCGGCAAAGACAAATATTGTATCAAAGAGTTATGGAAATAAACACGAATATAGCTCAGGGGCATAAGTAACTTTCTGGAATATTTTCTCTGTGCAATTAATAGGTAACATTGCGGGGGGAGCGCCAGTACCCGAAACATGCCCGAGGAAGCTCATTTCACTGTGCAGACGGAGCTCTGGGAAGTGCAGAGTGGGAGCTGTGCTGAGCAGCCTGAGTCTGGATGCTGAACAGGCTGCTGAGAACAAGAAGCCAAATCAGGAGTCTGAGGGAGAGCAGCAGCACCCAGCTGGGGTGAGCCAGGAACCCAGGGCTGTGGCTTGCTCCAGGCCAGAGGGAAAGGGATGGGAGTTGCATCACTGGCTCAAGCTGTGAGGAGCTGGTGAGGCACCTCTCAGAGGGACCAAAGCACCTAGAGGCAGCACTGCTGGTCCTCGGCCCACTCATGTGAAGGATGTGCTGAGGCTGTGAGTGTCTCGTCATTGATCCTGCAGCCCGTGAAGCGTTGCTCATCGTGTGCTGAGCATGGCATCAAAACAGATGGCAAAGGTTGCACCCAGGGATAAATCAGTGGTCCACGGATAGACCTGAACAGCAGAGCTCCCAGCACTTGATTCCCTTGCAGAACAGGCACAGAGGGTTCCCAGGGCTGAACACATAGCTGGAAAACACCCAGAGCACCGAAACAAAACCAGGAGGCAAAATGTGAGCACCTCGTCAGCGATCTCCAAACCCCATCTTAGCAGGAGGAGAGGAAATAAACACACAGCTCCTCTGCCAGGCTCCTCAGTTCATTAAATACCCTGCAAACGTTAAAGCAGATGTTGTGTTTGAGCACTTGACTCAGATCATTATGACTTTATTTCTGACGGGCCTGGAATAAATGCGATGCAGTTATAAAGGTTATTTAACTATTAAAACAACTATTAATTAAAGTTTGCCGAGTCTTGGGGGTGCAGAGGACAAGCAGCAGCTAGGTAAATGTCAGTTATTATTTAATAAGTCGTTGTTATGCAGCACGTGAGCTGCATTCCCAGGAGGGGCTGCGATCTCACCAAGCCCTGCTATAAATATTTTGCCTGTTTTTTGCAAGGTGGGAGGGTGATGTGGGGTCAGGTCCAGCCCCACGGCAAGGACTGAGGGCTTGGTGAGCAGAGGAGAGAAGCATCAGGGTGGGTATCCTGCAGACCCCAGGTGCTGAAGGACTCCCTGGGAAAAAGGCACTTGGAGCCATGCAGAATCCTGGTCCCTGTGGAGGGCGATGGGAGCTGTGGTGATCACTGTCACACTCGACCTGTGCACCAGTGCAAGTGCTGAACATTTGGGGTTGCCCTTGCCTCACTGTGTGTGCACACCCCCTGAGCAGGCTCCTATCCTGTCCCAGCCTGAGGATGGTGTGGATTTGGGCTCTCTTGTGTTTGTTGCCTACAAAGTACCTGAGCCAGACCCCTGGGGGATGGAAGGAGGCAATAAATCATAAAGTGGCAACAGGTCTGAGATAATCCAGGGTTTCCAGAAACTGCTTTATGCCAATAATTAACAGAAATAATGCTGAATAAGCCTGGGATGTGTTGGAGCTGGAGAAGTAAAGGAGATCGCTGAGTTGGAACCCAGGAGAAAGAAATATGGAGTTGCTCTTGCATGTGATTCTGTCATTAGGGCTGGCTGTGGCTTTGTCCCCCCAAGCACAGTTCCTCACAGCATGGCTCGAGGGGAGCAGCCACCGTGCAAGGTGCACTCAAAAATAAAACAATAACAGGATTCTTTGAAAGGGGAGGGAGGGAAAGGAAGGAGAGAGAAATGAATATGGAGCAGAGAAGCCTGAGTAGTAAATCAGGGGCTGAAATGCCTGCCAATGTTTCTTTAAAAACAAACCCAGAAAATGAAGGGGCTGCGAGCACCCGAGACAATAATCACTAATCAAGTCAAAGTTTCACTCTAATCAGTTCAGTTGTTAAGGGGAAAAAATAGAGCAGTGCTGGGTTGGGAGAATTTCCATTCATTACCATCTGCCCGAGGACTGCAGAGCAGGGCTGAGCTGCTGGGTCCACAAGGAGCCCTGCTTGGCCAGGCCAGACCTGCCCAGGCCTTCTCCTGCTGTGCTGGGCACAGGACCAGCTGCTAGGAGGGAGCTGTGGCCACCAAGGGACATTCCCAACTGGGAGGAGAGGATGAGGAGATGCCACTGAGCAGGCAGTGGTCTTTCCTGGCTCTGCCAGCAGCTCAGTGGGGACCAGAGGGAGGATAGATGTTGTGTGGCTTTCCCAAAGACTGCCAGCCTCCTACAAATCTCACTTAAGGTCTTTTCTGTGCTAAATCCACATCCATTCCAGAAGAGCTGCAGATGCTTTCACTACCCAATCCCACAGCCCTGGGAATTCAAGCAGTTCTTTTCAGAGAGCAGCTGGAATTCATGAAGAGCAACTTGCATTTTTTCCGCTGAAATGGCCACAACCAGCACAGGGGAGGCAAATTCTGTCCTCAGCTCAGAGGGAAGGAAAAGAGAGGAAGCTGATCTGCCAGGGAGGGCTTCTCAACACTCTAATCCTGTCCTATCCCAGGAGCAACCTCTCCAACAATTATCTTGGTGACACAGATGGTGACATGGAGACTTGCTCACACCAGAGAGGGAATCGTTTTCAGAGCTCTGATTTCAATAGCCACAATTTTGCCCCCAGCCCTGTGCTTGGAGCAGCATCTGTGCTCTGCTTATCTGCAAAACAGCTCAGCACAAGGCTCTCCTAAAGGCATCACCCTCAAAGTGTCTCCTCTGCAACCCAGGCATAAGGGACGGAAGACTGCAAAATGTGATTGCTGCAAGGCCAGGAAAAACTCAACTGCCAGAGCTGCTGCAGTGACCAATGGGCTGGGGAACCTCAACTGGCCCTGAGCAGCCTTTCCTGTCCCCAGATGCCACCAGGTCCTCACAAAACTTCACCCTTCTCCTTTCCCCGTCTGCCTCCAAGATGAAAGAGCCCATCTGGGAAGGCAGAGGGAAGGTTTTGAGATGTGGCTTGATTTATAAGGAACAAAAGCAGTGATTATGCTGCCTGTGATTTACCTTCCCCGTGTTTTACAACCGGAATAAATTGCAGTGCTGAAGGTGGCTCTGGAGTTACTCAGTACTGGGGGGAGTGGCAATGCCATGAATCTCCCCAGTGGGGAACTCATTCCTGTGGCACTTTGCAGAAACACTGTGCTGGGTGTTTCACTGGGGCTTGGTGGTTTGGGGGGGTGAGGAAGGGACAATGTCACAAGCTGGGAGATCAGGGTGGGCAGACTCAGACTTTGTTCATTTGTTGCAGCTCCTGAGTTTACCAGGTCCTCTCCAGCTTTCCCTTCCCCTTTCTCTACATCAGGATCGAGAGCTCAGGATGAAAAGTTTGCAGCTTAGCAAAACATCTCTAACAACCCCCAGCACCACAGCCACCCTCCAGCCATGAGCTGCCCACTCAGCCTCCTGGCTGGCACCCCTCCACTGCCAGCTGCAGACTCACCGAGTGCTGAAATGGTTGTTGGTGGAATCCAGATTTCCTCTGGAGTCCTGTCAGCATGAGGTCAGCAGTGACACCTTCGTGTCCTCTGTGCTGTTTATCTTCAACAGAGACTGCCAACACTGGGCAGAACCCCCCCAAAACCCCCCACAAAGATGCTGGTGAGCACCTCCCTGAGCCCACAGAGGGGGCTTCTCCTCTGGCTTTCTGTGAATTCTGCCAAGCACTTTGTAACCAGTAGTAACTCACTGCAGGGATCTTCACAGAGCAGCCATACTTGAGTCAGGAGAGTATTGCTCCATTTGTCATTTCTCCTGCATAATTTTTGGAGGTCTCTCGGAGCTCAGCTCCTGTTTCTGGGGATCAATAAGCCACTGCAGTCAAAGAGCACATTTCCAGGGCTGGGGTTTCCCTGCCATATGCTTCAGAGTGTCTCTTACATCTTGGCTTTTTGGATTATCAGTGCAGTGGTCTCCTCTGACAGGGGTGTGCTTAAGCTCCCCAAACTGAAAGGGTTAACCCGAGACTCAGAAATGCATGCAAATAACTCTGCTAATTGCAATCTCTGCTCATCGCTTTGCACTGGGCAGCCCAAATTTAATCTCCAAGCCATGCTTTGGTAGATGTCCTTAAAATTCTTCTGTCTTCTTTAAAGCTGCTCATTCTGCCCAGCTGTGTGTCATCTGCAATTTTTGTTCCTTCACAGCTTATTGCTTTTCCAGACTGTTAATGACTGCATGGCACCATCCTGGAGTAGGTACAAATCCCAGGGGCACGCTACCCTTAATTGTCTCCAGCCACAATTTATCTGCTATTCTCTTTGATGCCATGGCCAGCACAGCAGCAAAAAGAGCTGGTCCCCTGCGGAGAGCCCTCTCTCTTGCAGGCTGGCAGCAAGTTGCAGGAACAGGGCAGAGGCAAAGGGCCACCTTCCTGGTGGGACCCTTCTGCCTGGCAGAGAGGTGGCTCCTCTCAGAGAGCTGGACAGAAAGAGGCAGGGCTTTGAAATGCCAGAAACAGCACCAAGCGTTGAGGGCTGCTGTCAACTGATGGTGGTGCCATCAGCACCCCGATTGCAGGGGGACAGGTCAGGCCAAGCAATTGCGGGGTCTCTCCTTGGGATAGAGCCTTGCATCCCCATGGGTGCTGGCGCAGATCAAGGTGGGTGCTGGGATGCACACACCACTGTCTGGTGGATGGGGCTGCCAAGGAGAAGGTCCCTACAGCTCATCTCAAGGTTCTCTCCTAGGGGCAGAAAGGGAGACCTCCTCCTCTGTGAGGAGATCACCACCTGGCAGTCTGCTCCAGAGGAGATGTGCCCCTGACTGCCAGGCTGCCCTTCTGTCCAAGTCAAGAGTGGTTAATTAAGGCAATTCAGCTGGAGCTGGGAAGGGTCAAGTTCCCCCCAGAGGTGCCCAAGGGAGGCACTGATGTGTTTACAGGGTTTAAACTCACACTACAACAGCCCAAACCAAAGTGAGCTTCAGAGGCACTGGCACTGCTCCCTTTTTTGCATACAATTGCATAAATTACCTTTTGTTATGAAACACAAAATCCTCTCTGCTAAATGCCACAATTCCCAACGTGGATGCGGTGTGGAAGCTGCAGCAACCTCGGAGCACAGCTTCTGAAGGAGCAGGGGAGCCTTGTGCCCAGGACGAGTTGGGGACCTCACAGGAAAGTCATGGTGCTCCTTGGTGTGTCCAGGCTGGGGCAGGCAGAATGATTACACAGGTGCAGATCAACCTTCAGAGGGAACAGAGACAGTCGAGCAAGAGGGCAAATCCTCCTGGACAGTGAATTCTTGCTGCTAATCACTGCTGGTGTCCCAGGGGCACCAAGAGCTGCTGCCTGAGGTCCCTCCTGAGCCATGTAGCACAGAAGAAGTCCCTGCCTCGCAAGAGCTCATGGTTTGGATGGGTGGCACATGCAAAGGGACAGCGCTGCCTCGCTCCACAGGGGCTGGAGTGCATGGTGCAGGCAGGGGCCACTGACTCAACTATGCACCACGGTCTCATCCATCCTTCTCCAGGAGCAGAACCTTTCTGCCCATGCAATCAGACATCAGACCTAACAGCTACCAGCCTAGGAGGGACTTTGCTCCATCTCCCTCTCCCTGGCAGGTGCAACTTGGCTCTGTCCTAAAGCACACCCCAGGATCTGGCACTGCAGCCCAGCAGGATGCATTAGAAGGAAAAACTCCACAAATCTCAGTGCGAGGCAACAGCTCCTGACAAAATGAAAGCAAGTATCTGGTTCAGATCTGCACTTAAAACAATCCCGAGGCCATTAGCATTCAGCCTGTGTGATCCTGATGGAGGAATCGTGGCTCGATGAATAAAATTAAAACCAGAGCTGATGCAGCCTTGCGCTTGGGAGGCTGCTGGGTGCCAGGCGCTGTACAGCAGTGATGCTGGATGCTCAACAGTGGTTTGGCTCTGCCTGGGCTGTTGGAGCAGTCCCTCTTTTTGGAAGTGTCTCTCCGCTTTCCCCAAACCACCCAAGGCCCAGCTGCCCAGCCCCGGGGAGTGGAGGAAGGTATGCTCCTCCTGATGCTTGTGGGCTGAGGAGAGGAGCAGGGCTCCAGCGAGCCCCACAGAGTGCATGGTGGCAGCATAAATCCTCTGGCAGCAGCAAGCAGGTGAAATCCATAATGTTGGTAACCAGGCTGTGAGTTTCAGACTGTAGTTCATTAATTCCAAGAGAGAGAATTGATGTCCCTGCCCTCCCCGTCGATGGGGTCACAAGGTCTCTCTGTGTCTCCTAATGCAGCCATCGTATTCCGATAGCACCGACTGCCTCTGCAGAGCAGGATCGTTTCTCCTGCTGGGCACTGCTCAGAGATGCCCATAACTGAACTGCCTCAGTCATTACACACAAACCCCGTGGGCATTGCTCCTGTGGGCATCACCATTCCTCCTCCCTGCCTTACAGCCCACAGCTGTGCCAGCCTCTATGCTGGGCAACATGGATCGGGGAGGAAGCTCCTGTGCATAGAGCCCACTCTTTGCTCGGGATGACACGGTGCTGCCTGGTTCCAAACACCGCTCTTTGCCAAGAGTCCCTAAGCACCATTATTCATGGTTGCTTATGAAACCCCTCATTAGCTCAAGAAGATAATTGTTGTTGTTGGAAAGAGGAGTGGTGGATCTCCAGGCCTGGCGCTCTGCCACCCCAGGAACCTCGGCAGGTTTCCTGCATGCTGTCCCCTGCTTGGGCAGGCAGGAAAACATTCCCCACCAAACCCACACTTCCCTTCCCGCCTCCCCACGGTCCTGCCTGTTTCTTTATAGGATTTCAGTGCTCTAGAACACTCAGGGCTGCTCGTGGATGCAAATCAGTGCTTTGTGACTCATTTCAGATAAACTCTTGGGCCAGTGGCAGATTCACCTCTGAAGTGTTGACACTGGAGGAAAAAAAGTCCTCTATGGCAGTGTCTTGCCCATCTGTGACAGAAACTTGTGATGGAGCTCCCTGATCTCCACCATCTGCTGAGCCATTGGCCAGAAGGTCATTGTGGGGTCAGAGGCAACCACCAGCATGACCAACAGTTAATAAATCCCCCTCCCATCTGGCTGCTGGGAGAAATGAGGCTTCGGCCAGGTGGAAATGATTTTGCAGGCATTGTTTTGCTAAGGGTAGCAATCCCTGCTCCTCAGAGCATGAGTTTGCTTTATACCTTCTCTCTGCAGAGTGCTGCTGCCATGGAGCATCAGCCCTGGCAGCAGAATGGAGGAGTTTGGCTGAGGACAAGAGGCACAGAGAGCTGGATCCATCACAAAGAGAAAAGAAAATAAGTGCTCTGCATAAGAATCCCCCCACAACATGAGGTTTTAATCTTCAGAACTAAATGGTGTTTTGATGACTGCTGCCAGTGAATGTCTTGCAGGGCAGAAGGTGCCCATTTTCTTCTCTGGACCGAGACACAATAGCAGGGCCCAAGCACTGCGCTGCTTTACTCCAAACCTAACACAAATGTGCTTTGAAAAGTTATCTGAGAGACGAGAAACCAGACACAAATCCCCCAGTCCCATACTGGGGCACCCTTCCCCTTTCTGTCAGTCCTGTTCCTTCTCCCTGCTCGGGTGAGGGTGGTGAGGATTGCTCGGCAGAGACACAAATGCCCCAACAATAACCATGTATCAAAGAGAGTCTAGCACAGGCAGCTTGCCTTGTGCAGGTAATGGAGGGGCTGATCCTGCCCAAGGAACTGTGCTGGCTCTACCCACCAGCCCCTCTCTCTAACCACAGAAACGGCTTCCTGAAGTTATCTGGTGACCTCAGAAACCTGCCCATTGGTCACCACTTCCCCAGGTCTGTTCCTGGTGTACAGAGGAGCACTGGCACCGAGGGTTTTGGCTGATGAATTATTCAGGCTCTGTAAAACCAGGCATCATTATTCTCAAGGGAGATAAAGATAAAGGAGCAGTTGCACACATACATGGATGTATGTAATTCCGGCCTTAAGAAGAATTACAGTTCTTGGTATTCTCCTCCCAGACATTAAAACCCAAGGCACAAAGGTCTTTTCTTATTTCTGTTTCTTAAAGCCAAGCAGCAAGCAGCAAGCCAGGCCAAGCACGCTCACAGTGAGAGGCTGCTGTGCCTCCCACGGCCCACGGTAACTAACCTATTGTCCACCCTCATCAATCAGCAGTGGCCTGGAGTAGCAATCCTGAGTGAACAGCTGCAGAAGAAACACCACCCCAAGGAAGCTGTTGAGGAGCTGCCCAGGGCTCTTCAGCTGCTCCGGGCTCTCTCCCCAAGCTCTGTGCTGATGTCTCATCTCCCTCCTCACTCAGGAGCAACTCACATGCAGCTCTGCAGCAGCCTCAGCAACCCAACAGTTGAGCAGAAGGATTCTGCAGCCCCACCAGGTCCCCTGGGATGGCAGAGCAGAGGAACAAGCCTGCAGCCAGTTGACAAACACTGCTGGCAGCCAACAGTCCTGGTGCCCTGAGGTCCCCATCCAAGCTGAGCTGCATGGCTGTGGGGACCACAGCACCTACCCAACACCCCCCACTCACAGCCACACACCTGACCCTCTCCACAAGCCTGTTTGTTGGGGGGGGGNAGAGCATGAACAAGAGCATGAACAAGAGCATGAACAAGATGACCTTTGAGGGTCCCTTCCAGCCCACTTTCTTCTCTGGTTCAGTAAAGCAATGAGCTTGGTTTAAAAGTGGTGAGGAATGCTGGAGCCACCATCCTTTCCCCCTCTCCTCAGGGGCGACGGAGGGGGACTGTGTTCGTATTGATCTGACCCACACCACCCCGAGCAGAGCTCGTTATGAGAGCAGAAAAACAATGTTTAGCAACACAACATCTTGTTAGCTGGGCAAGGCGGGAGCTGCCCGTGCCGCGGCAATCACTCGGGCAGCGCCTGCCTAAAGAGAGCCGAGCGGCGTCGCTCTTAATGGGGTTATTAATAACTGTCACGTTCCCAGAAGGTGAAATAATGTGCTTGCCTTCTTCCAGAGACTGCACCAAACCTGCAGGGAACGGTCCAAGTGCTCCTGCCCCCACCCTCTGGAGCCTGAAGTGTAGCAAAGCCATGGCCCCATGGACACGACGGCCACTGAGGATGGCCACAGCCAACTGCCCTCACCAGAACTGACTTCTCCAGAAGGGATGGAACCTGCTGCCTGGGCACTGCTCATCAAGGCCTGCAGTTCTGCTCTACAAGCAATGCACTTGCTGCTTTGTTGTTGTTACAGTTTTAGACGTAAATATAACTAGAAGCCAGGGAGCAGAGAGTGTTTGAGAGACTGTTCGACTGCAGGCAAAAAAGCATCTCTCAGTCCCTCCACGTTAATTTAAAGTTTGAGGGGTTTATGTGGATGCCGCTGAGACAGACGTAGCTATGAGTAAATATGTCAAAATAATCTATCAAGTGGAAAGCTGGTCCCTCAGCTCTTACATGGAGAAGTAAATTACACAGAGATTATTACTAGATTTCCAGAATCTACTCAAAAAGGAGAGGAGAGAAGGGAAAGTGCAAGTTTTGGGAGTCCTTATCAGACAGCTCCCATCCCTTCTGTGCTTTGCAGCATATTTGGGAACAGTCGTTACTGAGTGCCAGCCCTTTTCACACTTGTTTAGAGCTTCAGGTTACAACAGAGCCCTGCCCTTCCTTCTTCCCCATCTCCGCTGCTGCCACCAGAGAGATCTGCACCGTGGTGTTTACATCTTCAGACCTGCGCGGAGACAAGTGCGAGCACGGTGCCGCCACAGAGACTTGCCCGGCAGAAAGCAGCAGGGAGCTCATTAGCCACCGTTCCCCAGACTTCGTCATTATTGCTGTAACTTGGTCCTGCAGCCCAGCCCGCGGGCTGCAAACGATGCAGGAACCTGCTTGTGCGTGGTGCTGCACCCAGCAAAGGGCTGGGGAGCTCCTGAAGGGATCGAGAGGCTGTTCCTGTTCCCTCCCAGCACCTCTGCACACCGACAAGCACCTGGCCTCTGGTGCAGGCTGCTGCCAAGCTCCAGCACATAGTGCTGGAAAGCCTGAATGAAAGCCTCTTGCCCTGCTCAAGGGCTCCTGGATACTTGCTAGCAGAAGTGCAACATTCATCCATTTCACAAAGAAAGTCCCTGCATTAAAGAGAAAAACAGCCCTCCCCCCCCCCCCCAGCCTCTCCCCGCAGCATCCTCCTGGAACCTGTCTGGGGCTTTATTCTCCATCACAAAAACAACGTCCTGTAAAAGCCTGATTAGTCAACTGATAATTGAGTTTCAAATGTCAGAACCAATATGGTATGAATATTCAGCAGATCGTGCCACTGAAACCTACCTGTTCAATCAGCAGTGACTAACAGTTCCTACCCACATTGTTCCTCCCCACAGATTATGGTAATTTGACTTTTTTGAGGTGAGAAACGTTCTCTTAAAACGCAGCCTCTTCAGATTCCTCTGCAATGGGCTGCTCAAAGGAGTTGTGAGAAGGCCCTGCCTGGTTCCTCTCCCTTTGCATCAGCTCTGTTGTGCAGCTCGGAGAACCAATGGAGTCAAACCTGTGCCAAAGTAGACCCCATTAGGATTCTGCCTTAGAGCAGGAGAGACCCAGGATGGAGATGGGAAAGATTTTGTGCTGCTTGAGCTTAAAGACAGCCCAAGGATGGAGTCAGGACACATTCCAAATATTTAACAGAGGAGAGCACAAATAACCTGGCATCTCTCTCTGGCTTTTAAAGGGATGAGAACATTACTGGGGCAGCCCAAGAAACTGGCACTTGGTTACCCAGCCCTGCTTTACCAACTCCACGTGAAGCTCTTTGCAAAGACATTAGAAAGCAGTCGGGTTCTGGCTGTCTCTGGCTGCTCCAGTTCTGCTGGAGAAGGGCAGGATGAAGCTGTGAGGCTCACCAGACGAGCAGTTTCTCTGGACTATTTTTTCTGATGATTAGTCCCTCTAATAAGGCCTTCTGCAGGGGGAGAACTCTCAGGCATGCTCCCGCACGCCGAGGCGCTGATGGATGACGCTGCCACGTGACCAGCCAGGCCTGGTGTTAATGTTTCATGCTGCTTTTGAAATGAATAAAAAGACAATTATGGTTTTCCTCCAGCAAAGCTGCCGAGGCTGCTGAGTGCCAAGGGGCACAGGTTCTTTTGTCAAGGACCATCATGCTTGGCTGGTCCCCATCAGCTCAGCCCAGCACAGGTTCTCTCACAGCACCCAAAGCACCTCTGCAGTCTGAACACAGAACCTAAAATAACAGAAACCAGCTGCGTCTGTAGATAACTCCATGGTCACTGCCATGAGCTGCCCATGCAGACGGGAACCAGGTGTGGAGCAGACCCTGTGAACTTCACCACTGCCCTGTGCACCACCTGCCACTTGCACTGTTTTGGAGTGAAACCATCTGCAAGCAGCTGGGCAGTGGCCTGATGCTAGCCAGGAGTTCCAAACGCTCATCCCTGGAACATATTTCAATTACCAAGGCAATCGAAGCTGCAATTAGCACCACCACAGAAGTGTTTCTGACTCAGTTGGCCATGTAAGAAATACAGAAACAGCCCCCAAATGAAGCCTTCAGATCCCACTGGGCACTGCCTTCAAAACTTTTGTCCTTCTGGATTTCAGGAAACCTGTTCCAGGCACTTTGGTCTTTCAGGCCAGCAGCAATGAGCAGCTTCGAGGACTCATTTTTTAACCTCACACAAAGCTACTGGGCAGGCTCTGGCAGATTGAGTGTGGAGGCTGGACCCCTGGAGTGAAAACATCCCAACCAAGTTCCAACAGTTGAGCTGAGGTCCAGCAGCATCCTGGCTCTGTGAGGCTGTGTCTGGGAGCACGTCTGGCTGTGGCCTGATGGATGCCTCCAGCCTGGGCATGCCACTGATGGCCTGGACCCAGGTCCCTTCCCTTGCTCCCCATCCCCGGGCTGGGTGCTGGGTTTCGCCCTCCTTGGGTCTGCTGGCAGCTGCCTTCCTACTGCAGGAAGCAGAAAACTAGTTTAACATCTCATTTATTTCCTAGATGAGAAAGTAATTCCCTGCTGAATGATTGTCCTGAACCAACAATTCAGAAAGCAGGAATTTACAGTGCCTGCCACAGCCGCCAGTGCAGCACTGTAGTGCCGTTAGAGAATGGAGCTGAAATATGTTTTTTTCCTTCCTGTTAGCCTGAAGAGAAAAGCCATTAAATATGATTAAGGTTAAGAGATTGCTAAAATTACAAACAGCCGCCATTCAATTATTTTGCTCTATAAAACGCAGCACAGATTGGAGTTATTTCTCCGAAATGTGTTTTTAGAAAATAACATAACACAACTAATGTGGCTTGATGTAGCAAATCAGGTTTCAGATACTCCTCGTAATGCAAAACTAAAAGGTTCATAATTTAACTCAAAGTTCCTAACTTTGAGTCGTCAGGTGCCTGCCGCATGAAGAAAAGTGTGTGGGGGACAACTGAAAAAATCAATCCTGTCCCAACTAATACTCTGTGGCGGTGTCTAAAGCCGCAGAGTCAATCAGTTTTATCACCCATTAAAGCCACAGACAGAGAAATGCAGCAACTCGGCATAACAGTCACACATTTTTTATGGAGACTAAATCTCTCCAATGGTTTCCGTGGTTTTAACGTGACCTGGGGTGGGTCTGAGGGCTGCTCCTGGGCTGGGAGACTCCTCCTGAAGGACAAGAGGCTCATCAGGAGCTGGAGGGCTGCTGGCGATGCTCTGGGACCTGCGGTTGCCTGCTCCTCACTGTGCCTGGGAGTCAGTGCTCCGGTGGCCTCGTGGCACCCCGAATGCAGCATGCCAAGATGGATTTCCCATCAGCAGCATACAAGGAGCTGAAATAATTGGAAAGTCGGAGAAAAATCCGGATGGGGATACATTAAGGGCTGGAGACTTGTGGTTATTATGGTCCATAAAATATGAGGAATTGCATTATTCTGCTGGAAGCAACACAATCCTCGCCAAGTCCCCTGGGGCTGGCTCCTGAGCAGTTTCCCTCAGCCAGCTCCAGGCGAGGCCAGCACAGAGCAGTGCACCAACTGTGTACCAGTCATGGATGTTGTGAGGCAGGGCAGGGCTGGGCTGGGCTCTCCAGCTGTTCGTGCTGTGCTGAGCTCCTCATCAACCCTGCAGCTGGGGAGCTCTGCCATCAAACCAGGCCTATCGCAGATACCAGCTGCTCCTATCTGCATCTGCAGCTTGGACAAGACCTTGGCGAGATCCCTGCAAAGTGTTAAAATTAGCTTTGCCCGCTCCGTAGGGTGGGATTTATCCATGTGAGGGCCCAGGAGAGCATTAACTGCAGATGCAATATGAGTTCCATTCATCATGAAGATGAGCACCAGAGATATGTCCAGCAGTACTGGACCTGGCTTTGCAGCATCTGTTGTCCATCCGCAACCATTCCCCTCTCCCTGCAACTCCCTGCATTAAAGTGTCTGGGAGATTAATAATTTTATCCAGAATCAAGGAATTGCTGATGGCCATCGAGATAGCTCCTGTGCTAGTGAGTATGATACCTGCTCCTGTGCAGCACACCAGCCACGCTGCCCTAATGGGAGCAGATGGGCTTTCTGCAGCCACTGCCACACATCCCACCCCCTGCTATATCTGAGCACTGATGGCATTTCCATGGGGGAAGGTTCTGGGTCAGACCCTGGGTTTGCTGAGATGCTGTTGCTGCAATGGAGCCAGCTGAACCACCCAGGACATCCTACAGCCTGCGAAGTGCCAGTGCCCCAGCCCAGCAGCTACCTGCCCGACCCATACACCTGACTCCATTCAGACCAGACATCCTCCGTCTCCCCTCCCTGCTGTGAGCTACCCAGGCAGCTATTCAATGCACACCAAACAGTAGATAACTCTTTATCTGACAGGTAATTAGCTGCAGAAAAAAAGCAAATTAAAAGCAGGGCCCATATTAATAACAATGCACAAGTGTTTGTCTGGAGATGCACAATGAATTACTTTCATTTACCAAACCAGCCTGGATTATCTGTGCAGGAAGCAGATACATCTTCATTTCTGCTCTGCCTTTTGAGACTTCTCAGCAGCCAGAGCAGGGAGAGGCTCCAGCTCCCCCAGTCCCTCCTGCCCCAGGCCTGGCTTTGCCAAAAAAATGCTGTACCCACCATGAGACACCAGCATCCCTGGTCTGTGCCGCGAATCTGCTTCAGAGGAGAGTCAGGGAGCAAAGGAGTGGACACATCCTGATGCTTTCTGCTGTTTGCAGGATAAAAGGGGAAAAAAGCAGCAACCAAGCATACCATTTGGTTGGCACCATGACCTTGTCCAGGCTGAAAGAGTTGGAGAGCAGAGGTAGGTTTGAAGTGCCACCACAACTCCGCCTTCCTGGTGACCCTTTGTGCTGAAGCAAGGGCTAAGAGCTGCACACGGCGAACACAGCTGCTCCGGAGTAACCGTGCAGACAGTCAGGGGTGAGCTGCATTATCAAAAAGGGCAAAAAGAGGTTAAAAGAGGAGCACCCTCGAGCCCCGGCACAGCAGAACAGGGGAAAAACTATGAGCTGGGCTCTTTCCAGAGCCAGCAGCAACTCCTGGCTCCAGAGGCAGGCAGGAAGCAGGAGTGTAGCAGGAGCTCTGCAGTTTCCTTCAAGCTTCATTTCTCTGCAGCTGCCTGTTTAATGCTGAATTTCAATTACCTGGCCAGGAACAGTCACTTCATCCACTGTGCTGGCCTGGTCTGGTGGGCTACAGCGGGGTGGAAGGAGAGGAAAGCTGTGAACACGCTCCCAGCACAGGAGCTGGGGAGGTGGACATTTCAAAGATGGCAATGAGGACCTGAAGCACAAGTATCAGGCTGCTCCCAGGGCCAGCTGCCCTCAGGAGAAAGGTTGTCCTCTTGCACCACCATCTCCAGTCTCCCTCTGACTGTTCAGGGCCATCTGAAGCCAGACAGTGACAGGTAGCAGCTAATTGAAACCCTGGGACCTCACGAAGCCAGCAGTAACTGTGGCACACAGTGAGCTGCCATCTGCTTGCAGCATCCTGCAAAGGCAGAAACCAGGGAATTTCAAAGGAAGAGCTGCCCATGGAGCCAAAGGAGAACAAACCAAGCAGCTGAGTGACCCCAGGGTGCCAGGGCAGGAATGGAAGGCAAAGGCAGGGCCAGGTGTGGGGTCCTCCATGCCTTTGTGTCCCTGGGTGGGTGGCTATGTCTTTGGCATGAGTGTTCAGTTAGACACTCCAGCATCTTCCCAGCAGCCTGCCCCTGGGAATCAGCCAGAGCTGCAGTGACAGCTCCTGTCTGGGCAGGGATTTCTGAAATGAATGAGATCATTTGCCCTCAGCTAGGGGTCACCAGTGGGAGGCAGCACTGGGTTTGGAGAGCCACCATGCCAGGTCTGCTCCAAGCATGCATCCCTGTGCATCCGGCAACCTCCATCCCCAACTGGGTACCACTAGCGGATAGAGAGATGCTGTGAAGCAGTGACCAGGGCAGGGCCCTGAGACACCCAACCTGAGGGAGGCAGATGAGGTCCTGGGAGGAGGAGAGCAGCTCTGCAGCATCTCTCCCAGCTCTCCTCCTCCAACTCAGCCCAGGGCCTTCCTGGCTGAGGGGAAAAACCATTACCTGAGGATTAGGCACCGTCTGATGCCCATCAACAGCTCTGGTCACCCTGCATTTGCTTAACACCAGGCTGCTCAGGAGCCATCACATTTAACAGGGCTTGACAGATTTGGGATTAAACACAAAAGCCAGACAAATCCATACTTCCATAGGAGGCCCCAGTGGGTGCCACAGGACAGGCAGGATTAGGAAGAGAAAAAGAAAGAGAAAAGGAAAGAAGAGCGACAGGCATTCCTGTGAGCTCTGCCTGCTTCTGCTCGTGCCAGGCATTTGTTGCCTCAGCTGGAGCAGAGTCCTGAGCTGGGCTCCCCTCCCTGCTCCACAGGATGTCCCCTGCCAGCCAGGATGCCCCCTGCCAGCCAGGATGCCACTCGCCGTTCTAACTAGCCAGGCCCCAGCTTTGCCCACTTTATCGTCTCATGGTGCCCTCGGTGAGGTAGGTGCTGGCTGCACTGCAGCCTCTCCCAGCTGGCCAATGCAGCACCATGCACAGGGCTGGAAAGCAAAGTAATTAGCAGGGCTCATCAGCTGAAGAGTCTTGCAGCAGCAGCTCGGGGGTGACAGGGTTGTTGTTTTAAATAAGTGTTAAGTTTACAAACCCTGTCCTGCCCCAGCCACACAGGGACATGAAACAAGCAGGGCAGGTTGAGTTGTGCTTAATGTGTAACGGGGGCCAGGGCAAGCAGCTCAACTGTCCTTCTGCCCTCAAATGTGACAGCTGTCATCAGTGGAAAATGGAAATGGCTCCAAGTTGCACCAGGGGAGGTTTAGGTTGGATATTAGGAAACCTTTATTTGCTGTAAGAGTGGTCAGGGACTGCAACAGGCTGCTCAGGGAGGTGACGAAGTCCCCATCCTGGGAGGTGTTCAAGAAACCTGTGGCCATGGCACGTGGGGGCATGGTTTAGTGGGCATAGTGGGGTTGGGCTGACAGACAGATTCGATGACCTTAGAGACCTTTCCCAACCTTAATGATCCTGTGCAAATCAGAACACAAGGTCATCTCTGCTTAGTTTGGCTTCTATGCCACCCCTTGGAGGGAGCCATTTCCCTGCAGTGCCTGCAGCCAGCACCCCGGGCAAGGGCACATGGGGTATGCCCTGTGATGTTCCATAAGGACACAGACTGTACCCCAATGCCAGCTGCACCACACTGCCCATCCCCAGACCCAATGCATGATGAATCCAGGCTGACAGCAGGGTCAGCCCTGACCTGCAAGATCTGCCAGGTTTATTTCTCTCCATTGCAGTAATGGTTGTGGAAGGCAGGCTTGGGCAGGGAGTTCATTACAACACGGAGATAAGAATCTGATTTACTGTCCCAGGAGAATCTGAGATGTTTTAAAAATACCATTAGGAAAGAAACATAAAAATGTGCTTTATCACTAAATGAAACTTTAAGATTCTATAGAAACAAAATTTTGGAGCTAGCAGTTCTGCTTCAGCCCTGGTGGTTTGTCTTGTGCCGTTCATGGCACCATCAAAATGAGAGATGGGGCTTGGTGTGGAAACTTCTGGAAGCAGATGCCCAGGTCAGAGCCTTTCCTTAATTTCAAAACAAGAAGCAGAAAGCAGCAGAGTTTGTGCTCACAGCCCGAGAGTCAGTGCATCAAACCCGGACTTAGTCAGATACCTGAAAAGAAACTGACCCAACAGGAGTCCCACCTGCCCTGATGGCCTCCATGCCTGCCCGTCTGCCACAGGGGCTTGGGGGGACACAGGTGACCCTGCTCTGCAAGGCTGGCCCTGAGCATGGCTCCTGTCCCCACAACCTGAGCAGAGCTGGGCACAGCCACCATAGATTAGCAAGGCTGTGCCAACTCTGCCATTCATCCGGATTATTCCTGCAAATCCTCCCAATGCTTCTGCAGCATGAGCAGAGGTCCCAGCGGCGCAGAACAGCCTCTGCTTGGCTGCTTGTCAGCTCTGTCTGTGCCTGCTGTTTTCTGCAGGGTATGAAACCCCCTTTGGGGATGGAGAAACTCCACTGCCTTTCATTATTTGGAACCAGCTGCTAGCAGCTTTGGCGTCGACACTAACTGCTGGTGTGCAGCTCTGCCATGTCACTTGCTCTGCCCTCCTGCTGCTCAGAATCTTGCTGGGAAGCAACATCTCCCCCAGGTCACTTCAGCACACTCTGGAAGCCTCAAAGAATCTGTCCTGCCCTGATCACCAAACCCAAGTCATCTGGAGAGGCAGCCACCAGCATTGCTTGGGATGGGACCCTTCTGACACCTCTATCCCATCAGCAAGCCTCCTGCAGAGTTTCCACACCCACACTAGCCCACAGCCTGAGCAGATACCACCCCTTCCCAAAATCCTTTATCAGGAGCTGTAAACGAGGTGTCCACTCTGGGAGCAAGTTGGAGCCCCGGCAAGGCACCGGCGCTCAGTCACCAGCAGCAGCCTGCAGTAATTAAAGGTGAAGGGATTGATGCAGCGAGCGCTGCACTGCCACTCTGTGCCGCGCTTAAGGAGTAACTGAGCTCTGCCGAGTCCTTTCCAGGGCACATTTATTAGTGCGGCGTAAATCTGCGTAAACAAGTTATTCCTCATGGTGGGAACAGTTGATGACTGCTGCCAACTCCTCTGCTAGGCAGCATCCAGCCAAGGCTGATAGTTAGGAGGCTTTGTCCCTCCCTGCCTGGCACCCTGGGCTGTGCCACGTCCCAGTTTGTCTCTCTCAGGTGGTGGACCTCATCTCCTGGTGAAGTCATCCCAACTTGGTGACAACAAAACATCCCCAGCACAGAGTCCACACTTGATTTCCCCCTGGGACACCCTTGGTCAGCGCAAGGACCATTCCCATGGCTCACCCCCCAGCCTTGCTGGCAGAGGGGCTGTCCTCCTCCATGCCCCACACTTCCCCTCCCCAGTTCCCACACAAAGGTTCAGAAGGAACATTTTTTTGGGGGTCTCACCATTAAAAGCTTGGCTCTGCAGTGCTTTATGCATGCATCTGTTATGCTAAAATAACCATCCCTCCCAACCATGCCCACCTGCTGTCTTTTTCAATTTTAAGTATTTCTAAGTAGCAATCAAATCAGTATAATTTGTTCTTTATCTCAGAAAAACCATTGTGAAAGAAAAATGTGACCATTATGTTACATCAGGGAAAAATACAAGCCCTTTATTTTCAGCCTTCTCTCTATTCTATCAGATCTCACGCTCGTCATTATGCCGTCGGATTTAATATCGCTCAAATGAACGGAGTTCGCTTTAATCACCGCAACCTTTCTGCCTTCCCCGAGCTCCCCCCCCCCAAGGTTAAGGTTCTTTTTCTCCCTTTTTTAATTCAGATACATAAATACTGGGATTATGAATGCGTTAAGGGTTTCCAGGAGACAGCTCGGTGGATTTGTTTCGGGAGCTGGCTGCTATCAGCAGCGTTTCCATCAGCTGCTATTGTGCGAGGAGCCGGAGCCCGGCACGGGCAGGATGCGCCGGGCACAGCCACCACCCGCTGGCTGCTCTGAGAGATCCCAATAAACACCCGGGCAAATATTGACTCAATAATCAATTCCTGGATCAGGATCAACTGCTGCAACACACCCGAGGTGCTGTGCAAACGCTTGATTGCTCAGCTTGCACTGAATCCCACAGATTAGAGGCCTCTGATAAGTTGTTATTTATAGACTGTCTGCAGAGGTGCTGTGGGAGGGGAGGGATGGGGACCACGGTGCTTTTGCATGAATCCCTTGGTATACCAGGAGCTGGTTGCAGTGCACACTTTGGGGCAGGCTGTAGGAAGATGTCTCTTTGATTTAAATAACAGAGCCATGAAGCCTTTCATCCGTAAAAGAAACACAGCAGCAGAGTGTAGAGGATGATCTCCCAGATCCTGATCCCTGGCCTGTGCTGCAGCTTGAGGGATATACCTCGAGGCTGATGGGCAGAAGCAGAATTTCCACATAGGGGTTTGGTGGCCACATAGAGGGGAACTGCTGTGCCCCAACCTGGTGCACAGAGGTGGCACAGTGCCAATGTCTCTTCTCCCAGCCACCACAGTTTGTCCTGGCAACCTGCACTGCCCAGGGGACAGGTTGTCAGAGGAAAGTGACTGCCGGTGGCACCGTCCCCGTCCACACCTCCCCAAGCACCACAGAACCAGGGAGCCTGCAAAGACAGCGGTGGCCTCGTAGTCACACACCAACCCTGCCTCATCCCAGCGGATGCTTCCTGAGACACGGCCACGGGGACCACGCTGTCATCAGCACAGATGGGATGCTTGCGGCACTCTGGCACAGGAGATCCCTGAGGACGGAACTTGTCCTCCAGGCTGGAGACCTCAGAGTTGCTTTGCTAAGAATAAATCCTGTCCTTCTCTTGTCCATTCCCCAACGCCAGTTGTACAAACAAGAGCCATTTGCAGGGCAATTGCCCCTCACAACAGCTTCCCTCCCTCTCTTCCTCCCTCTCTCTCCCTCTCTCTCTCTCTCTCTCTCTCTCTCTCTCTCTCCCCCTCCCAGGAACACAACACTGCTGTTGCCTGTGCAAGCCCCCAGTACCTCTCTCATAGATCATAAGAACAACATACAAGGTTCAGATCATTAAAGCCATCACTCAGGCCTGAGGTCACAGATTTCTGTTTCACAGCTTGCTCCCCTTAACAGCTCTTCAGCCCATGGAGAGCTGTGCAGACTCTCTTCCTGACGATGGTCCTCTGCTCAAGACTCTCAGATTAGGGATTAGGAAGATTTCTGGGCTTGCCTACACCACCAGCTGCAGGGTAACTCAGTGCAGAGCACATATCCCACAGACTGACCAAGTGCTCTGGGCTGAGGGGTTGCAGACACCAAGCATTCCCCTGCAGGACCCACCCAGCAACCCACCCTCTGCTCCGGTTTCCCGTTCCAGTACGTCTTTCACACACACAGCCAGCTCAGCCACACTTCACAGAGTCTCGTTTCCATAAATAAAAATTAAACAAACACTTAACGAGTGCTATGCATATTAATAGCTCCAGGTGAAGGTTAGCATGAGCTGTGAATGTGGCAAAGCCGCATTTGATTAGATTGACTTGAAAACAGGGGAGATAAACAACCCACAAAACCCTCAGAAATTGCAGTAATTTATTCTTTTGACCTCCGCGAGTTTCTGGGTTTTCTGCAAGTTCAACCTCCTCTGAGCAGGGGGAAGCAGGGAGAAGCAGGGGGAAGCAGGGAACTGTTTCCCTCCTCCATGTGTCTCAAAGCCACAGGTGCTGGCACACCACATCTGCTCCCTTCCCTGCACCTCTCCAGTCACTCCCCATACCCTCGGCATCTGCACCATGAGTTGGAACTTTTGACTCAGCTCCTCACAAAAAACTCCTGGGGAAAGGGACGGACTCTGCCTGTCCCTCTGCCAAGCGTGGAGCAGGATGGTGAGGCTGTGGGGTAAGCAGGTGCTGGGTGAAAGTATCTGTAGTTGCTCTCTCACAAACTGTGGTGGGTTTCTTTGGAACCATGGAGTTGGCCAGCGTGGTGAGGCTGGTTTCCAGGACTGCCCACAGCCCAGATACTGGTATCCATGAGATGTGCTTCATCAGCAGAGCAACACCCCTGCCAGAGCTTAGGTGGCTGCATTCCAGAAGCATGCTTCTCTTTGTCCTGGCTTTACACAAGTTCATGTGTGGGTACAGAAGGTGCAAACCTCCCAGTCCTACCAACTGGAAACTCCTGGTTTGAGGCCTTTAACTCACCAAGGAGCAGAGATGCTTCTGTGATAGGTTGCAGGATGCACAGGCTGGAATGGTGGTTGGGGTGGAGTCCTCCCCTCTGAGCTTAATCTTGTCCACTCCACATCCCAGGGTAATGAACCTATCCCTGCTGAAGACGGGAAAGTGTCTCCAACAGATCTGCACCTTTGGGACCTTCAGGACAGTGCAGATGTTCCATGAGACCATCACTGGGTGGATGAAGAAGCTCCATGGTGCTCCATATTCCTAATGGAGCTTGTTCAGCATGGCAGCCTTCAGCTCTCCCTCACTCCAAGCCAAGAGGACATTCCAACCAGAGCCAGCACCAGCAGTTGGCTAATACATACTAATAGAAGCAACCTGGAAGCATCTAAATCACAGCTGGAAGTTCTCCACAGGGTCCCTGCTCTGCTGCTGAGCCAAAGGTGCCACTGCTGCAGAAGCACCAGCACCACTTCCTATCCAGACGGGCAATTATTATTCATTGGCTCCCTGTTTGTGGTGCCAACGTTGATCACCGTGGGCTGCGGCAGAAGGATGCTAATGAAGACGTGGCACAGGCAGTGGTGTCTGCAGCCATTTCTCAATTCATTAGCATGCTGTCACTCCGAGGGGTGACCGTGGGGACCCCTGTTCCCACCTTTCACCAAAACATGACAGGATAATAAAGCAACACTATTTCCAGGCCTGGCGGAAGCCGAATGCGCTCCTTTGGCTCCGTGCTTGGTGCAACAGATGCTGGAAATGAAGGACAAAACCAGGGAGCAGAAGCTCAGCACCCAAATGAGCAGCAATGAGGAACCACCTCACATCCTTGCTCATTCACAGACAAGGTCCAGCAGCCACACATCCTGGTGCAGGCTGCTGAAGAATAGGTAATTGTGTGGAACGAGCCTGAAAATCCACGTGGGTGTCTAAAGAGAGGACAAATCCTGGAGCAGGTTGACATCTGGGACAGCTCCCAGCAGTGGCTGATGGCCTCTCACCAGCAGGAACTCTTGCTGCATCTGCACGGACACGGGGGGAGGACAGGCTACAGTGCACACCACGAGCAGCTCGAGTCTGCACAGGGGACTTGCCAGCCTCACACAGCACTGCTCTCTTGCCCTGTTAGCCACCCTGTGTGCTTAGGTATGGAGGGAATAATGATGCCCCTTCCCAGCTGTTACCTGACAGAGTGTCCCACATCTCATGGACCTTGTATGGGACCAGAAGCACCCAAAGTTTTCACCTTACCCACTAAAACCCACCCCCGGCACAGCTGAAGTGACTGCAGAGGCTGCCGTGCCGCCACGTGTTCTGCAGAGCACTGAGCGCCTTGCCGCAGCTCTCTGGAGGTCCAGGCCACTCTCCACCCAGCAGATGAATGCAAATGTCTCCTAATGCAGGTGCTCCACATCACGTCTGCTGAACACTCCTCTTCAGAGGGTCAGATTGATGCCAGCAGCTCCACACAATAAGCAAGCCCATTTCACCGCTGAAATGGGAGCGGGCAGCAATGCCCCAGCCTGGGGGAAGATGAAGTGTGCCATAACCTGCTTCTGGGCTGGGAAATGCAGTGCTGGGAGCTGGCTGATGAGCTCCTGACTTCATGTGATAATAGATAAGAGGGTTTTTACCATTACTGCATTTGCTGTGTTCAGCTTCCTGTAGCACTCCTGTCAGCATGATGTGGAGGCTCAGGCTCTGTGCCCCAATCTCTCCATATGTTGCCAGCGAATATTCAGATGAGCCATGAAGCTCCTGTGAGCATTCACTAAATCTGTGGAGACATCACTGCTGATCCCAGCGCTCCTGACAGCAGCTTCATCACCCTGCCGGGAAGCCGCAGCAGCACAGCGTGAGCCATCGCAGGTTCCAGAACCCAGGGTGGCAAACAGTTGGTAAAATACAGCCCCTGCCCCCAGAGCTGCCTGGCCCAGCAACTGTGGCAGAGCCACATGCAAGAAAACTGGTGCATCTGCAGACACAGGGGTGGGAAGTGACCCATAGTCAGCCTGGGGTTCACTTGCTTCTGTCTCTGTGACCCTCGGCAGACAGGGAGGGTCTTTCTCCCTCACTGGGTCAGAGCAAAGGTGGTTGCCCACCTCAAACATAGGTTTTTGGAGATCTCGAGCAGGCGATCACCTAAATCCCTCCTCACATGGCAGGGGCCCTTGGAACACTTACCAAGCCTGCTGGGGTAGTAACACAGGTGGTTGGGCACCCATATGGCTGCAGACTGGAGCATTCTGGTTGGGAAAATTAAATTAGGGTTTTGGAAGTGGAGCAGGGCGCCGGCGTGTGAACAGCAGCACCTGCTCTTTGCAGCAGGCTCACAGACACGGGCTTGGCACATGACTGTGCCATGGAGCAGCCAGGAGGTCCCTGGCCATGGCAGTTACCTGCATCCAAAAGAAATCCACCACCTCCTTCTCTATGGGTTGAAAAGGCTCTAGCAAAACCCTGTCCACGATAAGGGCCCCTGGCACCAGCTCTGCTGCAGAACGAGACAGGCAAGCATTGGCAGCTTCTGGAGGGCACGGTGGCTGCTCCTGGAGACCTCACACTTCTGATAGCACCGCACCCCCTCTGCCTTGGACAACGCTCTGCTCCCTCGCAGCCCCAGCCGTAGCACGGAGTCTTCTGAGCTGTGAAACAGCCCGGAGCCATCAGCCAGCCGCTGCCGCCTGACCCATCCCACGCTCTGTCAGCTCTCCACGGCTGACCGCGCTCCCCGGTGGCAAACGGGGCTGGTGAATGGGTGGGGGTCAGCTACCACGGTAAGGAATCGCTGAAGGGAGAGGAAGGCAGAGCGAGAGGCACAGACACCAGAAAGCCAGCAGGAAAGCAGGAGAGCATCCAAAACCAACCCGGTCTGCAGACACCACCGTGCCCAGCCCCGCTTACTTTTTGCTGCTGGAGAGTAGAGCCTGCTGTTGGAAGAAGGCTGCAATCAGCCAAGCAAATCGTGGCAGCTTTGCCAGCTCCATTTGTTCCCCTGTTAAATCTAAGGAGGAAAGAGATGCCAACTGTATTTGATAAGAGTTGTTGCCCCCGGAGAGGGTTGCGGGGAAACGTGCGCTCACCAGCAAGCAAACACAGCTCCCTGCCTTGTTTATCTGCTTCGTATTTTGAGCAAGGGCTGGGGAAAGTGGAGCAATATTGGGCTGAATTCCCCGTGCCTGCCAAAACCCAACACTTCATAAATATGTAATTGTGCCTATCTATCACCTGCTGCTGCTCCGGTCTCCGGGAGTCAGGGAATCATCGCTAACTTCAGGGAGCTCAGTAATAAGCAGGAGGTAAAACTTCGTCTTCCTTGATATTGCTGCCCCAAGGATCCAGATTGCTCTCAAGAACTTGGGAGCTCTGGGATGCAGAGGAAATTCAGCTTCAGCCAGTAAAATGCAGCAGAGCTTTCAGCTTTCAGCTCTGCTTCCCTGCAGTGCTGCGGGTAGCAATTACCTGAGCTGGCAGTGACCAAACAGGGCATTCTGGCAGAGGTTTCAGGTGCTCAGCTGCATTCGCCATCAGTGCTGCCCTGTGGCACTGACAGGGAAACTGAGCCGTGGCCTTTCCTCTTTGTATCTCTGGAGACCTTGCCTGGAAGATCCCCCTGAGCAGATGTGCTCCAGCATGCACAGGGAGCCTCCCACACCCATTACCGTGCCCCCTGCACTGGACTGTGCCACACAGGGAGGGATGAAAGGAAGGAGAGGGTCAGTGCCCAAGTCAGTGCCCACTCACAAAGTGGACCTGTTCTGCTCTGGTGCACATTTCTCCTGAAACCACTCAGGAAGACCAGTGTCAGCCTGTCCCCTGCCTCTGGGCAGGCTGGCATGGAGGTGCTGGTGTCTCTTCAGATATGCTTTTTTAAAAGGACATGCACTCACATTTAATTAAAAGTATCTGCATAGGAAGGAGATTAATTAATTCTCCTTCTGCCCAAGAGCCCTCTCATTGTGTTTGCTTAAACGAGGTTTGAAAATGCTGTCTCCACTGTATCTGGGTGAGCTGTCTCTAGACAACTCTCGGACCTGATTCCAGTTCATGTTACACCTCTCCAGATCTCTTCAAAGAAAATGGAGTGGGACCAAGTTCATTCCTTCAAAGGATGCTGGGAGTAGAGCTTAGGACACACATGGACATCTCCCATCTCCTGGAAAGGATCTGCTCAGCCAAACCATAGCCAGTTGAGCTCAGGGATGCCAACAGTCTGCACTCAACACACTCATCCTCATGTGTGCCTGTGAAGTTTGACAAGTTCAGAAGGTGACAGCAAATGGGCTGAAGAAAGGTCTCGAGTTGTAAGGAGAGAGCTGCAGAAGGCTCCAAAACAGTCTGGAAGCATGGCAGAGGGGATGCCACCAGGAGAGGACCATGCTGCCCTACGCTGGGAGTGATGAGGATGGAGCAGCTCTCAGAGAACTGTGGAAGCAGCATCTGCACAGCATCGCTGCCTCTGCCTGCTACTCACTGCCAGCAGCCTGGTTCCAGCTTCCACAGGCGATGCAAATCAGTAACTCAGCCACCCGTGCAGCTCCTGCCACCCAGCTGCCACTTCCCAGGTGCCTGCCCTGCTCTCTGTGTAGGTCGAGCACGAAGACAGCGACGGGTGACAGCTGACAGCAGAACTCAGCGTTTAACCCTCCCAAATGAAAGGAAGGCAGCAAAGTTGATGAACAAGCTCTGCTCCTCCGGGGGGCAAGGATGCAGAGAGGTGACCCCGTGCAGCACTGCGGGAGCAGATCCAGCTGTTACACAGGAGGAGTAACTTCACCTGGTACAGAGGAAACATCTTCCTCCTAATTCTACAGCAGTGGGAGCTGGTGCCATGCCATGCTCCTGAGGGAGCCGTGCTTCCAGCAGAGGCAAGGTGGCTCATGTTGGTGCCAGAAGCCATAGGCACAGTCCCCAGAAGCACGAGGCTCCTGAGCTTGCTTTGCCATTCCTGGAAGGGCCAGCAGCCCTGGGACCAGCCTGGCTCGGCTGCCTTTGCTGGGCACTGTGGGCAGGACCCCATAAAGCTGGCAAAGTCAAGAGCTTTCCCCATCAGCCAGGCTGCTAGGCACTGTCCCTGGGGCTGCAGAACCCATGAGAGAGCAGAGCCACCTGTGGATCCCATCCCTTTGGAGGGTTATTGCCGGCAGCAGAAGCCGATGGTTCAGAATGAAAGGCAGAGCAGAGCACACTGCAAATGGCACAGCAGAGCTGCCTGCAGCAGTCCTGCCTTCAGGCAGCAGCACCGAGCCCTGCATGACCTGCATCGTTACTGATGCCAAGGCAGAATGAGGTGGAAGCTGCAGTGCTGCATCACCCTGGGCTCTGCCCCTGGCACACAGGGATTGCAGGAGAGCACATCCGGAATGAGGAGGGCATCACAGCGCTGCTGGCACTGCCAGGCAGGCCAAGGGGCTTGGACAACAGGTCCAGCCCCTCTTCATCACAACTTCCTGCCCCTTCCACCCACCCAAACAGTGATTTTCCTTCGGTGCCACTTTAGCCACTGCCAATCTTCCCATCCACGCACAGACTCCAGCCCCCTGCAGCCCAGGATTACTTGATGAGGGAGCAAGAGGCATCTCCTCCCGACCGTGGGCATCCCCAGCCAGGCCCAGAGTACACCAATAGGGCTATTTGCATTTCAAGGCAAATATGCCATCACCCCGAGGCTCCTGCAGGCAGAGGATCGTGGCGATCTCTGCCAAATCCGGGGATCCAGAGGCTGCTGAAGGAGAGGGGTTGGTGACAGCACCGCTGTCGGGGGACGCTCAGCCACGTGCAGTGTAGTGCATTGCGGAGATGGCAACGCAACTGCCTTTGAGAGACAGGAGCCACGAGAGGTCTGCCATAAAAGCTAGAGCACGTACAGCACCCTCTTGATGCCTGCATTTCAGTCACTGTCACACCCAAACAAAAACCTGCTGCAGGGCACAACTCTCCTGCTACTGCAGGCTCTCTCACTGGGAACAGCACCCCATGGGCTGTTTGCAAACTGGCAACAGATCTGGGATAGATCCCAGTGGGGGGAAGAGCCACAGCATCCCATGCTGCCTGCACACATACAGAAATGTCCTTCCCCATTGCCCTCTGCCATCTGCCTCTGCCACCCAGCTCTGCAGTGTGCCTTGGAAGGGTGCTCTGTGCCAGCAGGCAGGGATGGCACGATGTCCCTGCCACCCCCAGGCACAGTCATGGTGCTGGGCACTCATCACCTTGGTTGGGAGCCCTGTTTTCTGGGCTTTCAGCTGAACCCCAAGGGCGTGCCCTTCCAAACCAGCCCATTTGCACCCTGCTTCCCAGAGCTGGTTCCTGCTTCACCCCAATCCCCCCCAGTAAACCCTTCTGGTGGTAGCTCCACAGGGACACTGCTGACTCCCCTCACTCAGCACAGGTCAGTGTTCTTAGCCACTTTGTACAGATTTCTGATAAATGTTTTGACAGATTTTCCTGACTTTGGGAATAAAAAAGAGTGAGGGGTGGGGGGGAGCCTTTGCCTGCCCACGCTTCAGATAGTGCTTTAGACATGAAATATTCATTGCCTTTCAACCACACAGGGTCTACAAACTGGCAAGCACTTCTGCATCCCCAGACCATACATCATCCTTCCTTCCCAGTCCCCTCTCCTGCAGCAGCTCCTGGGTTTGTCTTCTCTTGGACACCACCATCCATGAACCACCTGCTCTGGAGCAGAAGGAATCCTCTGAAGGATGCTCCTCCACCTCCTGCTCCCTCTGCACGCCCGAGAAGGCCTGGAGGCTGTGCAGGGGCTTGCTGCAGCAGGCTGGGATGCCGAGGTGCCACCTCTCTCCCTCTGATTTACATCTCTGCAGTGTGTACAGTAAATTCCATGGTTCACCTTTGTCTCTCCCCTCTCATGCTAATCTTTTATTCATCTCAGTGCTGAGTGAAGACTTTCTAGATAGGGAACAACCAGGAGAGCAGTAGATGTTTCTCCTCTCAGTCAGACACTGGGGCTCCCTTTGGACCACCCACAGCCTCCCACTTGTGTGGGACCCTGATGCCAGCCTCAGACTGGCTACCCTGGCCATGGTTGCATGGATAATGAGGCAGGTTTCTGAGCTCCAGCCTCATCAAAACCTGAGCCTCTCCCAGCGGGGGGCAGGGTTGTGCAGAGAGGCACACAACAGCCTGCCCCCAGCCACCGCTTGCAGCCTTCCTGTGCTCCCTCCCCAGACACTGCCCAGGGATGGAAATTTCCAGCATCCCTTTTGTGCAGTCGTTTGCTCCTTGCCAGATTTATCTGCCTGCTATTAGCCTTCAGAGCTCTGATTTGTTTGCCTGTCATTTGGACAAATGTTGATAGGCAGAAACAAGCAGGGCTTGCTTTTCTTTCCCTCCCCCTGGCTTTTTTTTCTCCCCTTCCACACTATCTACCACCAGTGAGAGCATCGAGGGAAAAGGATGAACAACTGACCCATAAAATAAATACAAGGCTTACAGTTTCTGATTGAGATTAAATATTGTAGGAGTCATGACTAGATAAAAGCTGGGGGAAGGAAAAGCCTCAGACCTCGGCAGAGCATCAAAGCAGCAGCAGCAGTGTGGTTACATCACACAGAGAGGCAGAAGACATCTTGCAGGCTTTATGGAGAGTTTGATAATCTGAATGGTCTACTCCAAGCAAGCTCACTCATGAGCATGTCCCAGATATGCCCCAGGGAAACCTCAGGAGAACAAGTAAGGAGCTGAGTGTGGACAGATTGTTACCCTGCACTGGAGCTGGCAGCCTCTGTCCCTGCAGCTCCCCCAAGATCCACATCCCTGGCTCCTCTCACCTCAGCGGTCCCTGGAGTTGGGTTTCTCGTCTTGCTCCCTTATCTACAGCCAAGAGACCACCTTGGACAGGAGAGAAACAAAACACTTTGGCCTTGCTCCCTTCCCATGTGCTGGAGAGACTGGAACCAGACAGCAGCTCTGCAGGGCAGGAGCAGATGGGTGAGGCTGGCTGAACATGGATGACTGCCCAGCAGCTTCCAGTCAGCAGGGGCAAGAGGAGAGTCTTCTCCTGGCTGACCAGAGAAGCATGCACAGAACACACACAGAATCCTGCATGAAGTGTTCTACATTCAGTCCCAGGACAGGTTTCTGCAGCACTAGCCATTTGGTTCCTCATCACTCTGCCACAAACTGGGGTTGGAGGTGGCTGAGGAACCAGACGCTCCTGAGACAACACACCATCTGGAAGAGCTTGGAGCAGGCAGCAGGGTTCTCAACAGGCTTCTGACGGGCATGCCCTGCATGCTCTGCTCCCCACCCTGCTAGCCCCACCGAGGAACACTGCTGGCTCGACAGACAAACCATGAGGGACTTGCACCAAACACACAAAGGGTCAAACCTCTCCAACATCTCCTCATGCCCTTCACTTCACGACTGCCTGAACCACTCCTGTGCCCAGCTCTGGAGGCCACTACTTGCCAGGCTACTGCAGGTTTTCTTCCCTTCCCGTTGTTTGCCAAATCATGCTGGTCTCAGGTCTGCTTCTAGACAGATGTGCAGCAAACAACTTCCCACTCCCATGTCTGAGCACCTGTGGCCAAACCTGGGAAAGTTTGTCCAGCTTTGCTCAAATTCAGCCCTCCAACCGTGGCACCTGTGAGAGGAGGCAGTGCCCAGGGGCGATTCTGTGGGCAGAGATGCTGCCCACCCTGTGTGCCTGGGCTGGTCCCACTCCCCAAAGAGCCAGGAGTGTCCCAGGCTGGTCGGGCAGACACGAGCCAGGCAGTTAACGTGGCGGCAGAGAGAGGATTGGAGCTGTGCTTGACAGCAAATTAGACATTTAAAAAGTGAGGAGGGTGACTGGTGAAGATTAAATGCATTATAGATCTGCTGGAGGAGAAGCAGGCAGGAGAAGGTGGATCATTGACAGCCCTCAGGCAAGAGGGTGAAGATTTGTTTATGCACTGGTGTGTAATCAAGTGGGAATGAATGCCAGGCACGGGGCCTTAATTTTTCATTTGCAATCAGGGCCACGCACACCTCTCTTAGCCATAGCAAAACAGCAGCTCTCTGCCTGCTCCCTCTCTGCAGCACCCAAGCAGGGGGCATGGCCTAGCCTCGTGGGGCTGATGGTGGCCAGGGAGCAGCTGTGCAGGCAGGAGCCCAGCTCCTTGTTAGCTCCAGGGCGTGCTCAGAGTGATGGTCTCGGCACCGAGTCCCCTGGCCAGGAGTGAGTCACCTGTGGTGGGTCCCACAGAGATGTTTAGGGGGCATGACCTGCTTCATCCACTGCCTCTGGACATAGGGCACAGGGGTGCTGTGCCCAGGCTGGAGCCTGCTCCTCTTTCCAAAGGCTATTTTGCAAGGCTGGGAAAATAATCGTCCCAGAGTGTGAAATCTCACACATGACTTGTGGCTCCTCCAGACGTGTTGAAAGGCCTCTAGGAAAAAGTGTTGATGCCAAGGTCCTCTCTAGGAAGCATGTAAGAGCCTGCAAGATGCGAGTGCCTGGGGCATGGCATGAATGACGGGCACGTCTGCAGGACCAGGATGGTGTGGGAGATGAAGGAAAAGGCTCTGCCCCAGGATCCTGGGCAGCACCTCCTGTGTTGGTGACAGGCAAAGAGTCCAGGCAGAGAAAATGGAAAGCTGGCCATGGGCGCAGAGATCCAGCAGGGAGGAGATGCAGACAGAGAGGGGTGCAGAGGAGCAGGGGGAGGAGAGTGCAGGGAGAGTCGCAGGCTGAGATTACTTTCTCCATCTAATTGAAATTCCTCTGCAGCTGCCATGTTGAGGAGCTGCTGCCAACCTGTCGCTGGCGTGCAGACAGGAGCGGGGCTGGAGGCAGCGAGGTGCTGGCCCCGAGGGAGGCCGGAGAGCCGAGAACAGAGGAGAGCTGAGGGTGTGTGATCAAATATTCCCTTTACTCCTGGCAGCTTTCACATCTCCTGCTTGCTCATCTGGTGCGTGCCTGCTCCGGGCGCGCTTGGGCAGGTGAGGTGGCCCTGTGCTGCTCACCCTGCTTGTCACAGCAAGGAGGCTGACACCAGGGCTCCCAGGCAGGGCTGCTGCTGCCCTGCTGGATGCTCAATCCTTGGATGCAGGCAGAAGGCTTCATGCACCCCAGCTGCACAGGGAGCCTCACGGAGGAGCAAAGGCAGTGAGGGAATCCCTCCTCTGTGCAGCTTCTTGGGAAAGAGGAGGGCATCCTTCTCACCCCGGAACAGAAAGGCTCCAGCCCAGCATCCTTCTCATCCCAGAACAGAAAGGCTCCAGACCAGCAAAGCGCTGAAGGGCACAGGGACTCCCTCTGGCTCTGGAGCTCTTTCAGCAGGGGCTCGGCACTCCCCGACCAGGGCACGGGACATCCTGCAGCAGCTGCACAAAGCCATTTGCTGGGGGAAAACTCGAGGAGGCAGGAGCAGGTCTTTCTTATGGCACAGTCCTAGGACAGGAGCAAACCCCCACAGGGCTGCTGAACACACCCACTCCTCAGTTCCCATTTTACCTGGATGTGAATGTGAGAGTTCCCTAAACTAGTCTGGGATTATCAAACATGCTCAGGTCCCTCCTGCCTTGGATGTGAGCATCCAGGAGTTGCTGAGCTGCACCAGTCCTTATCTTCCCTGTATCTTCATTCTGCCTCACTGCCCCACCCACCCTCTCTGCTCCTGCTGTATCTACACTGCTCCAGGGCAGGCACTTTGAGCACTGCTGCTGTCCTGCAGAAGAGGGTAGAAGTTGGAGTGGAGAGCCCAGGCTGTGGAGCAGAGACAGAGACATGCGGCTTAAAACCAACTGCAGTTTATCTGGGCCTCAGCTGACAAGGAAATGTGTGGAGAGCTCTGTAGCCAGCAGCTACACAGCTCTGAGGCACTGACAGGTTCTTCAGAGCAGAGTGAGGGAGTCAGTCCATCCATCCATCCATCCATCCATCCATCCATCCATCCATCCATCCACCCATCTATCTGTCCATCCTTCCATCCATGAATGAGTCCATCCATCCATCCATGAATGAGTCCATCCATCCATCCATCCATCCATCCATCCATCCATCCTTCCATGAATGATTCCATCCATCCATCCATCCATCCATCCATCCATCCATCCATCCACCCATCTACCATCCATCCATATTGTGGCAACTGAATGAGAGCAGAACAGCTAAAGGAGGTGAGAGGAGAAGCTGGGAGGGGAGAGAAAGAAGCAGGTGGAACAGGAGAACATGAAATCACAGAAGGGTTGTTTAAGATCACCAAGTGTGGCCATTCTTTAGCTCTGCCAAGTCTGGTGCTGAACCAGGTCCCCCAGTAGCACATCACTGCCTGCTTGGAACATCTCCAAGGATGTGGTTCCAAGCCCCACGCTCCTGCTGGGCTGAGCAGAGGCTCCATCCACTCAGCACCCCACCAGCAGCAGAGGTGCTGCAGGAGCAGGGCTGGTGATGGTTCCCATCTCATGGCGTATAGAATCATAGAATAATAGAATGGTAAGGTTGGAAGGGACCTCAAGGATCATCCAGGTCCAACCCCCTGCCATAGGCAGGGACACCTCCCACTAGTACAGGTCACTCAAGGCCTCATCCAACCTGGCCTTGAACACCTCCAGGGAGGGAGCAGCCACAACCTCCCTGGGCAACCTGTGCCAGTGTCTCACCACCCTCACTGCAAACAACTTCCTCCTAACATCCACTTTCAGTCTCCCCTCTGCCAGTTCAAACCCATTGCCCCTTGTCTTGGCATTGCCAAGACCTTGTCAATAGCCCCTCTCCAGCCTTCCTGTAGCCCCCTTCAGATATTGGAAGGCTACTCTAAGGTCTCCTCGAAGCCTTTTCTTCTCCAGGCTGCAGAGCCCCAACTCTTTCAGCCTGTCCTCATCTGAGGGCTTTCGCTCTAGGAGCTCCCTCCTCCTTGGGGGAGGCTGGGGCTGTGCTCCGCCCCCTGCCCTCTGCTCCAGAGGTCAGTCTCTGTCCGTTGGTGACTACCCTTTGTTTGTTGATTTTAACTGAGGTTTGCTCACTTCACTTCACTTTGCTTATTTCATCGCAGTTTGTTTATTTAACCGCACTTTGTTTATTTACCTAAAGTTTGTTTATTTAACTGAAGCTGACCGAGGAGTCTCTGCAATTTACAGGGCAGCAGCAGGTCTGGCAGAGCTTTGTCTGCGTGCAAAATCTCCTTTCCTTGGTGCCTTCCCTATAAGCATTAGTCAAGAGCTCACCGACCTGCCCTGCCAGCTCTACTCCCACTTTCTGGGGGAAGCCTTTGCTGTGCAGCCAGCAGTGGCCCCACAGCTGCCATTCAGCACCAGGCATGGCTGTTTCAAACTTTTATTGACTGGAATGATTTTCTCATTTGCACTGATTTAGATGTTAAAATATCAGCCAGAATGGTGCTTTTTAGATGGGATTTGGTTTTTTTTTTTTCCCTTCCCTGAAATTATACATCCAGATAAAGCAGGTTCATTGCAACTCAGAGGAGGGCAGTGTGTGTGAGGGAGATCATCTGCTGCAAATGGCTGGCACACTGGAGCGCCCAGGCCGACAGCCCTGCTCTGCCCGGGCTCCAGCCGCGCTGGTTCCAGCTCCTGTGCTGTAAGCATCGCGAATATCCCCAGCGCTCGCTGCCAGGCTGCTTTGCTCTTACCTTCGAGGCTCAGCATGAAGCCCGGACACGTAATGGTCCCCATGGAGCCGAGCTGCTGCAGCAAAGGGACCAGCTCCCAGCGTCTCCTCTCATCCTCATCTGCTTCCCACTGCCCCGGGGCGGGAGGCCATGCAGGGGGCAGGTCCCCGCGATCGATGCCATGTGCAGGAATTATCCAACGCAGCGCCGAGCAGCCTTGGGATCGGAGCTGCAGCCGAAGCCATTAGCCCCTTGCAAGACTCCCCGATGAGCTCCCAGTGCCCAGCACAGACCGATGATGCCAGTGGCCGCCCCTCGCCCCAGCTACCCCCTGCTTTTTTTAACCACAAGCAAATTTCCATCACTCAGCTCCGACCCTGGGTGCGTTCTGCTGCTGTCACTTAGATGCCATTTCTCACTCCTAACTTCACGAGGCACAAGCCCTGGAAGCCTGGACTTGTAGCCAGGTCAGTCTGGCAGAAAGGGTGGGCATTGTGTGGGGCAGAGTCGGACACTCGGCTGAAAGAATTTCTCCTTCTATTTGGTTGAAATAAATACAAAAGTTAAAGTTTATCACTTGTGCCCTCAGGCTGAGCTGGTCTGTGCGACTTGGGCAAGCACCACCTTCTTGTTTTAAGCAAGGAGCATTTCCATCTGTTTCATAATCCCCCTGGCACTGTCCCCAGGGCCTTTCGTGACACAGAAGAACTGGACTTTTTCACACAGCCCAGGGGTGGGGTTGGGGCTCTGGCACTCATGCTCAGCTGATGGTTACTGCCTTGGTTTGGGAAATAATCCTGAAAGCCCTGGATCACTGATAGAACAAGTGACGGGTTTGGTTACGTTAATGCCTGAGACCTGCCGTGCCTTGCCCAGATACCCAGCGGCAAAGCCTGATGGCCTGGCAAACCCTGCCTGGCAGAAGATGAGAGGTGCAACATCAGCTGTGTGAGTCAGGGCACAGGGAAACCCTGCAAGTTGTTAAGCCCTAGCAGAGGAACTCAAGGAGGTTCCTGAGACAGTTGAGTTCCCTGCATGGTGCTCAGTGGTCAGACAAACAGCTGCTGCCTGCACTGGCAGCGTAAGGGCACAGTTGGATGGGGGATGCTGGTGCCAGTCTGAGCCGCACGGGAGGAAGGGTTAAGCTGTGGTTGTCCATGCAGCCCTCCCTGCTCCCAGGGGAGGTAGAAATCAGAATCTTTTGAAGCTGCAGCTCAGTAAATCTGTGATCTTTTCAAGCAGCTCTCCTTCTTTGGGCCCCTTTCCCGAACAGATGGATGCCGCGGTGTGAAATTGCCAAGATTAAAGGCGGCAGCGGTTTCACATGGCTGGCTGGGGAGCTGCTGGGCCATGCCAGGCCGAGGCTCCAGAAGCTTGGCAGGGGCCCTGCTCAGCACTCACAGAAGGTGAACAGCCTGTGAGCAGGGCGCAGGGGCTCTGGCCATGGACAGTGAGGAATGTCTGGGTCCAGGCCACACTTGGCCATAAATAAGTGATGGACCTCTTGCAGGCAGCTGCTTCACTCTCACCAAAGCTCAGCTGGCAGCAGGGACCAGGACTGGATTCTTACTGGGCTGTTAATTCCCATCACACGTCTGCAGGGGTGACCCTGGAAAGGAGACAGCTGTAAGGATGTGATGGTGACACCTTGGCCACTTCGTCCCTCCACTCAGTGTGGTCTGGGCAGCTCAGGCCAGGACCCTGTGAGGGACTGTGTGTGGCACATGATGCCACCCCTGCTCCCCTGGCTGCTGTCATTGCCAGGTACAATGCATCAGATGCCATCACTGGATGTGGCTGAACAACTCTTGGAGCTGTGACACCACCTGCATGACCATAACCATGAAGGGTTCAGGGAAGGGGGAACAGGAACCAGCCGGGAATCCTGAGGGCATCGATTACAAAATGGCAGCTCTGCTTCTCTCTGTCTCATGGCAGAAAGGGAAGAGCTGCTCCTCCTGCTTTGCCCTGGGTGTCACAACTCCTCTCAGAACAATCTCAGTTCCCACTCCACTGTCACCGGTGCAGGAAGTCCACAGAGCTGAGCTCTGCCCCTCTGGCTGCTGGCAGCACGCAGCAGTGTTTGCACAGACACTACTCTCGGTGGGATCTCCTCAGCAGAAAGCAGTTCTCCTCCTCTTTTCTCCAAATCAGTAAAGATTGATACTGCTAATTTTGGGTTTGCAGCTGCCTTAGAACCTGCTTCCAGGGTGGAGTTGGAGGGAATGATGCTGGGCTCAGCAGCAGCTATGCTGAGACTGAGCCCTGTCAAAAGGGTTCTTGGTGACAGCTTCTCACTGAGCTCTGCTGCTTCAAGGGGAACCAACAGCAGAGACTGATTTGGAATTCTGGAGCTTTTTAAAAGGTGAGAAAACCTGGCAACAACCAGGATGGAGCTGGAGACAGGCATGGGTGAAGGAGGTCACAGAGCTCAGCACTCACCTGCTGCTGTGGGATTTCAATATTTGTCTGCTGTGAACAGTTCAGGTCCGGAGCTGCCCCTGCTGCAGTTCAGGGTTACAGATTTGTTTGCTCCCGAGGTAAACACCAGTGTGGGATGAACAGCAGGAGAGGACACCATGGCAGCACTGATGACTTCAGGTCACGCTTCCAGCTGCTCACAGCAAGGCTAAGCCTGGAGATTAATTAACCCAAGAGGACATCCCTTAGAGGGGAGGGAAGGTGCTGGGAGCATGGGGGAATGGGAAGTGCTGCTGGTATTTTGCTGCTCCAAGAGAACAACCTGGTTACAGACATGCTACAAGAGCAGCAAGTGGCTGAACCTCCCCATGCCAGGCAGCCTCTCCACACCCTGCAGCATCCTACTGGGCAGAGGGTGCAGATCCATTGCGATGATGCAGAAAAGCTTTACCCAAACCCACAGAAAACTGAGTGCTTGGCAGCACAGACCTCACCATCGTGTGCCAACAGGCTTGGACCTTCTCACCACTGGGTGTCCTTTGGTTTGGACCTTTGGCTTAGACAAGGATGTCTGTGGGACTTGAGCATCTCTCCTATGAAGAAAGAGTAAGCACTGGGGTTGTTTGGTCTTGAGAAAGCTGAGGTGGGATCTTATCAATGTCTATAAATCTGAGGGGTAAGGGGTGAGAGGAAGGTGCCAGGTTCTTTTTGGTAGTGTCCAGCGACAGGACAAGGAACGAGGGCTACAAGCCGGAACCCAGGAAGTTCCACCTCAACATAGGGAAACACTTCTTTGGTGTGAGGGTGCTGGAGCCCTGCAGCAGGCTGCCCAAAGAGGCAGTGGAGTCCCTGTCTCTGTAGACTTTCAAGACCCTCCTGGATGCATTCCTGTGCGACCTGCCCTGGGTCATCCTAATCTGGCAGGGGCCTTGGACTGGGTGAGGTTCCTTGCAACTCCTAACATTCTGTGATTCTGTGACCTTCTCACCATCAGGTGTCCTTTGGCTTGGCCCATCATCATCATCACCACTGGATTCTGCAAGCTGCTCAGCACCATCCCTGCAGTGGCAGCTGAGCCAAGGGTCCTGGTGAGGGCAGAGGATAAGGAGTGCACAAGGGAGCTGCAGCTTTGTAACATTAATGTTTTTTATTAAGAAGACAGATATCTTATAGTACTTCTTTTCCTTTGTAAAAATGGGATACATGAACCAATACAAAATGTGAATGGGCAGAGATGGATATGTACTTCCTTACACTGTAACATCTTCCATGGACACCTTAAAACAGAACTGGCCTAAGGGGAAAAAACTCAAGAGGTCAGGTGAACAAAGAACAAGGTTGTTTATCATCGGCTCGGCGTCCTTCATCCCCAGCACTCCTCTAAACAAGGTTGTTCTTTCTTCACGTTTCAAACTCCTAATGATCTAAAGCTGTACAAAGTAATACTCAACAATACATTTCAAACAGTGCACTGGATACTGAGGAAAAGTACAGAAACCAATATACAACTAAAATGCGAATTTCCTGCTTTTTGATCCTGCTTTCATTTCCTTGTTTGTTTTGTTGTGGTTTTTTTTTTTTTTTTCCAATGTGTGGGGCCGAAATTTTGCAAATCTACCTGAGACGGAAAACACCAAAACACATGAACCTGAGACATGTCAACATCGTAAGTCAAAGTTACATCGGTCACACTGCACTAGGAACACTTCCAAAACAAAGATGGGCTGCTCACAACTAGGACGCCGACCCCGCGCCCTGCGGGTGGGGAAAGAACCTCCCCCCGACCCAACTCAACCTGCTGACTGCTTCTCACCACGGTGTGGTTTGGCAATGGTGCTGAAGGCTCAGAAAAGAGCTGCGCTCGACACGAGAAAGGGACATCCCCGCAGGGGCCTTCTCCTCAGCAGGGGAAGGGCAGAATGCCACTGCAGGATGGAGGCACTCAGCACCTGCGGGCCACTGCCTTCCCACAGGACTCCCTCCTGCACTGCCACGGTTCTGCCAAAACCAATTCAAACAAACAAATGAAATAATAAATGCACAAAACCACTCCCCTTGAACGCCCCAAAAGAACCCAAACCTTACGCTAGATTAATGCTTCCCTTAAATAAATCCACAGACATTTTCCACAGAAACACAGTTAAAAGAAAAACAAACAAACAAAAAAAGGATTGCTCCAAATCCATGATTCCTCACAAAAAAAGAGACAGCAGATGTAACCTGACCACCACCTTCTTCCCGCTCTGGTCCTGATCTCCCTAGAGTCTCGGTTTCACCTATGGCTTTAGAAGTCAGTGAGCGCTGGCGTTGGATGCAGGTTCCCACCTTTACTCAGCGGTTGTTAAAAAGGCGACGGCGCTGGCCCGGCTGTGCCAGGGGCTCGGCTCCAGCTGGGGCAAAGGCGACTGGCCCCCCATGCCCTGCGCCTGCGGAAGGAGGGGGGAGGCTGGCTAAAGCAGGGTGCCCACAGCCCCCCATCCCCTGGGAGGGCCTTGTCTGCCCTGCAGAGCGGGTGGGGAGCTGGGTGAGTAGAATGAAGCAGCAAAGGGCTTGAGCCAGCGTCCCTGTCGAGCCTGGCTGGGAGTGGGGCATCTCTGAGCAGGCTCCGTGCCCCTTGGGGAGGAAAACTCCCAGGCTCCTGCTGGGCAGCTCCTGCTCCTGTTCCCACCCACACCTGCACCGAGCTCCAGCCTCGTGCTGAGTCGCCGCCATGGAAAGCACCAGAAGCAGCTGTGGGCAGCCGTGAACGGCTCCTCACTGTCTGCGCATCCAAGCCTTTGTGACGATGGAGGGGATGGGACATGGGCACACTGGACTGTGAACTACGGAATCTAAAATGTGCTGGTTCTCCCCGATGAGCTCAAGTGCTGAACGCAAAACAGTGAAGAGAAAAAGAAAGAGAAACACCTTCAAAGAAACCCAACTACTGCACGGGGCCCCAGCAGGCAGTGCCGGGAACAGAACAGGAAAGGGGAAACGAAGAGCCACAGAAACCCGAAGGGAGCTAACGCACAGAAGCTCCTCTTCTTCCCAGCCTCCCCCCAACCCCGACGAACAGAAATTAAACAAGGCACAGAATCTTCTGCAAATGACTTCACTAAACTAAATCCAAGCTGGACTTGGCCAAAAAAAGAAAACCCAAACAAACTGAGGTGTCGAACAGCAGAGTGTACTTTACGAGGAATATTTTTACACAGCAAATCCCGGACCCTCCCAGCCTCGCACCACTTCTTCTCCTCCTCCCACTGTTTTTTTTTTCTCTAAGAAAAAAAAAAAAAAAAGACACAAGCTGGTTGCAACCTCCCACATCACTGTCTCTGTAGCGTTTAAATAGGGTCAGTAGTAACCGTCCACGGTTGGACACCTCATGGAGACCAAGGCTGCTCTAGATGAAGTATTCTTTCTTCTCCTCAGAGTTGTTCTGTCCTCCCTCTGCATTGATGATGGCTGTGTCTGCATCCGCCGCATCATCTGCTCCTTTGGCTTCATGGGTGAAGTATGTACCTGGGAGGGAAGCAGAGGGCTCTGCAAGGTGCTATGGCAGTGAGCAATGAAACCGTGAGTAGGAAGGGAAAAGTGTGGACAGAAAACGTGCAAATAGCAGGCTGGGCACAGAAAAATAATGCCAGGAAGGAACCTGGCTGATGTTGTCCAGTGCAGGAGCTCCCAGCTCTGGACACTGGGAGCAGACAGTGCCAAAATCCCTAAGGCCAAGCACACAGCAGGCACTGACATCCCTGCTCCCATGGGCAGTGGAGTGTCACACTCTGCAGTGCCTCACTTGGAAAAGAAATTAGGTCACAGCCATATTCCCCTCTCGGAAGCACACAAGAATCAGTAAAATTGTGTTTTATGCTTTACCTAAAGGAGAGAAATCTCTTAGCTCTGCTTTCTCCCTCCTCTAATATGTTTTAGGGTTGTTTTTTCCCTTTCTCCTCCCTTCTCAAGGTCATCCACCTCATCCCAGCTATGGTTGTGACCAGCCCTCATCCTCTGTCAGCTTCTCCACAGGTACCGTGTAAACCCTGCCTCACACTCAGTCCTTTCTGCAAATGTGCACGTTGGGGGATAGTCAGACTCTGGGGATTTGGATTTGCATTGGAAGCTGCAACAAGTGCCCAGAAGGTTTTATGCAGAGCCAAGGCAGTGTGGCACACATGCATTGGCTCAGGTCAGCTGGGTTTTGGTGAGGGCCTCCCCAGTCTCATGTTCACGGTGAGCTGGTTTCTACCTCTGGGATGAGCTGAGCCTGGGCAGCTCCACACAGGGAATGCTGCCCCTAGGACCTGCAGGAGGCAGCGGTGGTGAAGCTCTGTGGAAAGAGCTCAGCACGAGTAGTTGCTCCAGAAAGAGAAGAGACCTCATTTGCAGGTACCCTGCTGCCAAGGTGCCCTGGAAGGGACACTGCCTCCACTGGTACCCACACCCACTTTGGCAGCAGATGGGACAGTCTGTGGGGCAAACCTCTGTCTCCCTGCCCTCAGCCCTGGGTGCACAGGACACCAATGGCTGGCTCCAGTCCTCCTCCCTGTCCCACGCCCAGGCATTCTTCCAGAGCAGCAATGCCTTGGGCATCACCACGAGCACCACACACAAGCACCACAGCCTCTCACTCCCCAGGTCCAGGTTTTGTCTTACCTTTATGTCTGGCAAAATATCGCCCTAAAATGATGAGCAGACAGAGCATGGCAAACACGACCACAGCCACGACGCCCCCGACCACTGCGTGGTCCACGCTCCGGATCACCCCTTCCTCACCCGCACGGGAATCTGTTGAGATCAGAAGAGGAATAAGAATTTGGGACTTACTGTGCTGTGCTCTGAAGGGTGGGGCTGCAGCTGCTCTCAGGACTGGAAAAGCCACCCTGGTGCTCTCCAGAGGGAAAGGGGCAAAGCACAGAGCTAGCTAGGCAGATGAGTTCGGGCAGAGGAGCTCTGTCCTGAGCTGAACTGATCTGGCAGCTCAACCCACAAGGTGCCCTCCGCTACAAGCAGCAGCACTACAACTACGCAGGTGGAAGACAGTTGGGAGGAGGAGAGGAGAGATGGAGTCATTGGTGGGGACACGTTTTGGGAAATTTCCCTAGAAGCCTTCCCAAAGGTCACCCTCCCAGGGGACGGGGCACAGGGAATAGCAGCACCACAGGGCAGCGTTCATCGTTGGCTCAGGAGAAACACCACCAGCAAGTGCCCTGGTGAAAACACTTCAACTTCAACCCAAAGCTCCTCACCAAGAAACGACCAAGCCGGCAGGTGAAGACGTCTGCAACCATCCTCTCCCCAGCCCGACCCTTAACTGTGCCCCTTGCTGTTCCACGCAGCTCTCCACGTCCAGAGACACAAAACTGCTGGCCCGAGCTCTAAGCAGTTCTTCAGTAGCAGAGGCAGCACCAACGGCGCGGCGCCTCCGACTGCTGCATTTCTTCCCCTCCTCACCGCGCAATTTCTTTTCTTTCCTAAGCGCCTCTTCCCCGGGATGCCGGCAGAGGGATGAGGGATGTGGCGGGGGCGTGGCTCGGCGCCGGGCCCCGCTGAGCTGTGGCCGTGTGAAGTGGATGGATAGCAGGGTAAACAATTTTAATTTAAGAACGCAGCTACATCAGCCCTCGCTGCAACCCTAATGGCAACGCAGATTTATACGGCAGTAAAACCCAATTATTCTCCCGTTGATTAATACATTAACATTTTGGAATAGAAGCTAAACCATTGTCTCTTTTTTTTTTTTTTTATTGAGTCAAGCACGACACCTCCATTAAAATGATTTACCAGCCCTACCTCACAATTTAAGCACAGCAGCAACAGAAACGGTAAAAATCCTTTAACTTTACATGATTTGTGAAGTCAGATGTGAAGGATTTACCATTTAAATCTTTCACTACAAGAAGCACATGGCCCATAAATCTGTCCGGCACGCGGCTGCCCGGGCACCTCGCAGAAATGCGCTCTGCCAGCATGGCTCAGAGTGCAAATGCAAGTCAATTTTTAAGAAAGATTTATCTCCGTCTCCCTCCACAGCACAGAGCAAATCTCTGAAGCCTCCACCTCTAATAATATTTGAAGTTTATCGATCAAGCGTACAGCTCCGTGACAGCTGAAGGTAATGGTGCTCTTTTGAGCCGAAACCTGATACAGAGCTCCGGAGCAGCAGTCTGGGATTTACGCTTCCCATCAATATTTCCAATTCTGTTCCAAGATTAAGGACTGAGGGGCCCAAGTAAATAACTCGTGACTGAGAGCACCATAAAGCGCCCTTTAATTAAAACAATTTAAGAGGAAAAACAATCCTCGAGTGGTTCTCTGAGTAACTTCAAAATGCAGGAGCCCTGGCACAGGATGCCCAGGCTGGAGCAGATTGAGGGGCCAGAGCAGAGACCCTGCCAGATAAAAACTGCCCCTGAGGAGCTCAAAATTTGGACCAAAAAAGATTCTGCTGCAAACCAGAGGCGTTCGCAGCCACATCACCTGCACCCAAGGGGAATGGGCGACCCTGGGCAGCAGGCACCTAAAAGCAGCCTTTTGACTCCCCTAATCCTGGCCCTTGAGGAGCTGCTCACCGTAACACAACCAGACCTGACTCAGCTGCTGGAGCAGCTGCTCCAGACAAGCTCCACTCCTCTTTTACTTCCTTCATTCAGAACCTCACCACCCAGCCCAGCTGGGCTGTTGGAAGGAGACAGCCATGTCCCAGCCCAGCAGGATGGATTGCTCGCTGACATCTGGAGCAGCTGAGGAGGATAAACACACAGCTCTGCAACATGCCTCCAGCAGGCTTCTGCATCAAGAGATGTTTTTTCACAATCACCATAAATTCAAGCTCTGGAAAGACCAAGCCTGGGAGCTCTCACCCTGGCAGCCTTGGTGCCATCACACCCACCATGCCTGCACAGCCAAGTCTGGCTTACTGGAAGCTGTGCCAGAGCCTCCTTTGTGGTGTCCCTTCATGCCCCAAAGGCCAGAGGCTGCAGCTCTGGGGAGCAGCAGCACCATCACCTGCTTGTCTCTGCAGGTTAGTTGGGCAGAAGGTCTGGCTTAAAATAGCCCTGCTGCATTCAGAGGCATCTAAACACTTATCCAGATAAAATCCACCTCAGAGCTTCTCCACATGGCATCACTTTGCTCTCCAAAGATAAACTACCTGCAGTTTCTGAGACAAAACATCAGATATGTGATTTAAAAAAAAAAAAAAATGCATCTTGTGTTCTTTTCTGCTGCTTAAAGAGAAAAGTGCAACTAAGACACCCTAAGAGAGCGCCCAAAATCCCTGGGGCAGAGGCAGTGCTGCTACAGCACTGCTAACAACTCTTGTGTACAACTACCCAGTGAGGGACCTGCCCTCCAGGAGCTGCTCCACTGTGACACCAGACCCTTTGCTGCTATCCATATCTCCTCCCCACACCACCTCCAACATCTCATCCAACTGCACGTGCCCTGATGTGCACCTCCATTTGCACTCCAGCAGCATGTGCAGGACCCTTCCATTCCCTGCCACTTCTCATTTCCTGGGAATTAAAAGCAAAGTGCCAGGTCTACAGAGCAAGGAATAATTCTCCACATTTGTGCCAAGAAAGAGAGGTTTGACCTCAAAAAGTGGAATCTGCTGCAGACTACTGTCTCAAATTCATGAAATCCATCCCTGCCTCATCTCTGCGATTAAAGCAGGAATCACAACTTCATTACTGAAGAGGGAGCAGATGAGATGGCAGCAACTGACAAAATGCCACATTATTTGCTAATCCTAATATGTTATTCTTCCCCAAGATTTGCTTTTCTCAGCACCAATTCAATTATAGATGCTACAAATCCTTCTGACATTTAATTCCCTCTTGTCAGAGAGTGGTAAATGTACACAGGCAGAGCTTTCCCATTAAGATGTTAATATATACTGGAGCGTGCTGGTCCCCCAAGCCAATCGGCAGGGTTTGCTGTTCTGCCTCTATTTCTGTGGCGGGCAGGAGGAGGGAGGGAGGAGCCAGGGGAAGGTGCAGACCTGGCAGCATGTTGTAAGCACATGTGCGCACCTGGGCGGCTACAGGGCACCTCGGGACTGCTGGCTGGGGCGATGCTTTGCTGACACCAAAGCACCTTAAAGGAAAACTGCAGCGACCGTGGCACAGTCTACGTGCAACGACTCAGTATCTGCAGAAAAACAAATAGATTTTTCCTGCGCACTGCTGTGAGGAACAGCAGACCTGTGCCCAGCCCTAGAGGGAAGCCACAATTTCCTGGGCTGTGGCACCAAACACACCTGCATGAGATGCAGCCCTGCAGACAGCAGCAGAGGACCCAGACCCATTTCAAGTAGTGCCAGTGTAAGCCTCTGGAAGTTTTGAATTAGTTTGGGCTGATTGCTGGAGCCACCTGCCCCTGCAGCCAGCAAATAAGAGATGATGCCACTGATGGTCACCCCTGGAGTTTTCCTTTAAACAAGAAATGCAGTTCAGGAGACAGCAGGCAGAGAGAAGAGAAAGGTGAGCTTGGCTGAGTCCTGCTGCTCACCAGCTAACAGAACCCAGCTGATGGCCAACTGGGTACCACTCATGGAGCCACTGCCAAATAACACCTGTGTTTGGAACCTGCAGGCCCTGAGCTGTGGGGGGCAGTTTGCAGGGGGGACGCTTTAAGAAAAAAAAAAAAAAAAAAAAAAAAAGGCCTTGCTGGTCTGAGGTTTTCTGACACTTCTGCAGAGGCAGTCATTTAAAAGCAGCCTTCTGTGGGCTGTCTGGAGCCTGTGAGCAGAGCTGGCAGATTTTAACAACACTACCCTATGAATGTGGGTCAATGCTTGCAGCAAAGCTCAGCAGATGGAAGCCTTTGCTCCTCCCAGCCACTCAATAAAAAGGTTCCACTCAATTCTTTTCTAATGAGACTTTAAAATATATATAGACATATGCACTATGCATGTTGGAGCCTGCACTCCTTCCTTAAGTGGCAGCATCTTGAGATGAAGAGCAGGACAAGGCTGGACCTGGCTGGCTGGAGCAGCTGATCTTCATTATACCTGCTCTAAAAGCTGCAGATCCATTGAGGTCACACCAGATTATTTTTAATCTCAGTGCTCCACTGGCTTTCAGAATGGGGCCTGTAGAGCTCCAAGAGCCAGGCTTGGAATTGTCCTTGGGCAGGGAGCCCTTGGCACAAGCGGGCATCCTGCTATGCCCGAAGGCAGCAGCTCCTTCCTGGTAACATCCTGTGTAGGAGCAGCCAGACCCAGGGCTGAGCTTAGCCCCCAGCCCTTCCCTCACTGCAGGCACCATCCTGGGGGTCATCAAGACCTCCAGCAACATCTCTGCCCATTCTCCCTGCATGCTCCAGCAGCAGGCCTGATTAAGGCTCCTCCATTGCTCAGCACCAGAGAGTGAAGCCAGTGCAGCACTTGGAGCTGTGGCCATTCTACGAGCATAGATTTGGATCCTGCCTCTTCGGGCATCTCTGAGCAGCCCTGAGCTTGTCCTATGCACACTTGTGCTGTAACAGCAGGGAAGTGCTGGGGATCTTAGCAAGAGCAGAGCAGAGATGGTAACTCTGCCTTGGTTGGATTCATTGCTACACTCCCACTGAAGCTCATCTTAATTTTCTGGGTAAAAATTAATTGCAAGCTGCTGGTGTAGGACAGCATGGCCTGAAGTGGTGGCTGTGTGCACCTGGGAAGTCTACTCACAGCTCCATCAACAGCCACCATTCTTCCCAGATGTTACTGCAACATCTGGGCCGAGGCTGGGCAAAAGAAACCTGCATCCATTTCTCTGAAGAATTCCTGACTTTGCCACTTTTCCTTCCTCCTGTCAAAGTTTAGCTTATTAAAGACTTAACAGACCAATGCGACTTAAGACTCCCACACACCACTGCTGGGCACGACGTAGGGTGGCCTGAAGCTGCTGGTGTGCTCCTCAAAAGCTGGTAAGGCAACTAATCCTCTTTGCTATGAGGCAGGAAGCTGAGAGCCAGCAGCAACAACTCCCCGAATTTGTGGTCAACTCTTCTGTGGAATGAAGTGCCTGAAGCGAAGGGGCAGCACCAGAGGCTGGGGTTGGCGCTGGTGGGCAGGGCTGGGGGAAGAGCAGGCTGTCTCTGCTGCAGAAGCTCCATAAACCACCTGCCCATGGTGTGGGAGGGCAGAAATCGTGCGTCTCTGTGACAGGATGAGCAACAGCGTTACTCATTGCTGCAGCAATGGCACTGGGGCTGCTGGCCCTGCCTGCTGCATCGATGGGCTGCTGGAGCATGGCGCTAACCTGTTTGTCGGATCCTAATTGAATTTGGTCTAATTGAAGGCAGAGAAATTCGAGGAGTTAATCCTTCTGCAATCAATAAGCTCCCCTTCAGTGACCCATTCTGAGATCACTTCATAACAAATCATCTGCTGTGTTTTAATAAATTTAATCACTACAACAGGTGCTCGATGCTTCCCGGGTGCTCCTTCAGACTCCTCACTGCTGGAGAGCGGAGCCCTGCTCACAATCAATAGCTATTGATTCATCAGCATCCCCCTTGAGCAAAGGTGCTAATCAGGCCTGGATTAGTTAATCAGACCCGGGGTGGAGGCTATGCAGGTCCTTCTTGATTGCTCCCTGGTTTATAACAGGTGTACCAATGCCCTGGAGCAGAGCAGAGAGACTGTGCCACAGTCTGGATGCAGGGCTGGGGAACCAGGGCCCCATGTGGCTGTGGTGGGAGCACACAGCACCAAGTGTGTAGCCAACTGCAGCTACACTGTGTGAGTGTACAGCCACCTATGGCTGTAGCTGTGTGTGTACAGCCAGCTATGGCTATGTTGTGTGTGTACAGCAGCTTGTCCTGGCAATCCTTGGTGCTCTCAGAATCTCTCCTGTGAGGCTCTGCTGGGCAGAAGCTGCAGCAGGATAAGAAGCCTTGAGCACAAGGTCAGCCCTGTCCATACCCTACAGGCTCTGCATTAGGAATGAAAGGAGGTTTGTGGTGGCACAGACACACACAGCTCGACCAGGGGAAGCAACACAGCTCTGGAAACTACCTGGGTGGAAGGCAAGGGATGCGTTACTTAAGTGCATGGTTGGCAGAGCCTCCGTTGAAGCATTTAGCGGGACAGGAGTACCTGGAAGGAACAGCAGACTGAGCAAACACCACGCACAGCAGCACCGCCGCATCGCCGCCATCCGCCCCGCCTGAGGGCACCTACCCCTGCGTCCCCCCCATGCCTGGCCCCGCTGGAGCTGCAGCATAACCCACGAACAGCTCAGCACACCAGCACTCACCTGGACCACCTACCCGACGGCCCAAATATGCCGACCCCAACCTGCAAGCAGGACCGTGGTGCCCAGTTTCCTGGGAGCCTGGGCACGGGTGATGGGATGGAGGGCAGAGCATGGCCTGGGGCTCTTTCTCTAGTGACTTGGTGTGATCACCCTGTGGGTGCTCAACAGTAGCCCAGAGGGCAACAAGCAAAATTTGGGGATTCGTAGGAAAAAATCCATCAGTAGTCAAAATGGATGCAGCAAAATGGGTGACTGGTAGAGCTCCATGGTGCTCACTGGCATGCTGCCAGCAGCAGCTGGTCTCATTCTGCTCCTTGAAAACTTTGGGGAGATTTTGCCTCACAGTTCAGATTCAGGAGCAGGGAAACACTGAGCTGTGGAGCAGCACTGACCACTCCATGTGGGAACAGTTTCTCTGTGGTGTGTGGCACGTGGGGATGCCCCACTCTGGGGAACGGCAGGGCCAGCAGACACCTATTTTGAGGAATTCCCTGGTGGAATTGTTTCCTGATCTGCTCTTCATTCCCCAAAAAATCCAGATTAAAAGCAGTAGTAAAGCTTAAGAGAGCAAAACTTCTCTCTCCCATCCATGCAGCGATACTGAACGGACACCTGGAGCTCCTTACCTATGGGATCTGGCCTCAGCCTGCCAGAGCAGATGTTAGCATGGCTCAGGTGTCAGCAGAGGCACTGAGGGACTCCAGCGCTCCTAACCTCTTGGTCAAAGCATCCCTAGAGTGGCCCATGGGAGGAGGTGCTGCTGGTTTGATGGGGCAGAAGGAAAACACTGTGCAGGATGAGAACAGGACTCAGGGGATGCCTTTTTTGCCTTAGTTTTTTGCTCTGTGTTCTAACCCCTGACAGGGATGGTATTGGACCATGACCCTCCCAGGAGACAGAGGGCTGGGTCCTGCCCCATGGCTGAGCACAGGGCCCATCCCCACCTGGGGCTGCTCTCCTGGGATACTTGGTCTATGAGCCTGCCTGTGGGAAAAAGGAGTTGGCAGAGACACTCTGGGATGTGGGAGCAAAAAAAAAAAAAAATGAGGTGAATTTCTAAAACACACTTATGGAGACTCTGGCAAACACAAGGCTCAGAGGTTCTGCACACCTGGTACAACCCCAGATCTGACTCTACCAACTGCATCCACTGAAGATGCTTTAATGTCTCCTTTGGAGTAGTGCTGATTGTCAAGGGCCAACTCTAAGGGTGTTGATGCAACATTCAGTCCAGCATGGATAAAAAGAGGTTCAAACCATTTACCTGGTTCTGTCTCTGCTGGCAGGACAATCACCTCCTTTTGCCCCAGCCTGGTACCGGTGTTATGAGCAGGCAGCAGGCAGCCAGCACCAGCTGCACTGCTCAGGGTGGTTCTGCCCAGCACGGCAGAGCGGAGCAGCTCCCAAACATCCAATCTCAACCCAAACTATTGTTTGAAAAAATCCCTTCCCCGAGCTGGGAGGGACCCGCAGGGGTGTGCCTCCCTGCTCCGCACACCTCCCACCCCAGCTTCAAGGCTGCCACACAGAAATGGGTGTCAAAACAAAACAACCCCCCCCCCAAAAAAAAAAAAAAAAAAAAAAGAACCCCAACAGAAAGAGCAGACACCAAAGCTGCACCAGCGTGTGGTGGAGTAGCAGCCAGGCCACAGTGACTGCACGATGCGAGACGGCCACGATGCAGAAACCAGGGGGGGACCAGGGTCTAGTGTGGAAGAGCAGCAGTTTACCTACAGACTAGCCCTTACCTGAGAGATCCCCAAAGTCCAGCTCCTCTGCCGAATTGGGCAAGTGAGTAAAGCCTTACAAGTAAAAACAAACTGGTTTTGCTCTGCGTTTCTCGAGGGACAGAAAACAGCACACTTCAGAAGTGAGGGGGAAGGTCTTGGGGGGGAGGAGGTGATGAGTCAATTGCTTGCCAGCTTCTGCCACTTTGGGCAGGGCAAGCCGTGTGACAGGATTGCAGTCACATCCTTTATTACAGACAGAAACACTCCTCAGTCTACACTGTTGGCACACGAGACATGGAATCAAACCCACTCATTCATAACAGCATGCAAAGACCCCCAGGCTCTGCCTTTCAGTCACCTCGGAGGCACTTTCCCAATTTAGCCAAGCTTGGGTTTGGTTCTGTGCACATTTGGCCTTCCAATTTCCCACCAAATCCAATTGTTTGGGGCTGTGCCCATGAGGCTGCTCAGCACCCAGCGACCACTGAGGATCACCTGTGGTGCTGCAAGGTGTCTGCAGGTGCAGGCTGCATCCCTGTCAAAAATCTGTCCCAAAGTGCCCAGATTCAGTGCCGCTCTGCAAAAAGCTCTCCTCAAGCTGGGAAAGAAGGAGGCTGAGAGATGCTTTCCTGCCCACCACGGGCAGCTAATATTGGCTGTAAAGCTGTGGTTCTCTGCTGTTGGAAAGGTAACTGCTGGGGGCTCTGCAGGAGGACAGAGATCCAGTGGGGTGACCTTCCCAGCACAGGTTAGTGTCTGGACGTGACAGGGATGGAACTAAATGAGGGCTCACACAGGCTGCTGCAGGCAGGCCCTGCTGCTGACTGACTCCTGCCACTGGCTGCCAAAGCAAATGAGTTACTGAGGGGGGAAAAAAAGCATCTCTCATGAGGAGCCACCACCACTGTTGGTCACTGGGGAGCCTGGCATCACACCACATGCTGCAGGCTGCTGGAAAAGTGACTTCTGGTGAATCTAGAGGTAAGCACCCTGGCACAGCACAGAATGGGTGCAGGCTGTGCCCCCGGGACAGCAGCAAGCCACGTGTCTGTGGAGAGACCTCGGCTCATGGCAAACAGATCTGGATTTCAGCAGCTGGCTGTAAATGCATGGAGTCACCTGCGAGCTGTGGGCAGAATGAGCTCAAGTGAGAACTGTCTGGATTAAGAGCCAGGATTACAGCTGTGAGCAGCTCTTGGATTTTGGGGAGCTCTCTGCCTCACTGCGATCCAGCAGCTGAACCTAAGCACCGCTGACTCACAGGAGCTTTGCACACGAGCTGGAGGAGCCACTCAACTTTCATCTCACCCAAAGTGCTTCTGTAGAGTCTTCCCTCTCACTTAAACACAGCTACATTTCCTCCACGATGAGAAAGGGCAAAGCTGCATTTTTCATGAGGGGAAAAAATAAAATTCAAAAGAAAATTCAGCTCCTGCCTGCACCTGGTGCACTTAGAAATGCCACCCCACCCAAGGGCACCAAGCCTGGTGTGAGGCATTTCAAATGGAAGGCAAATTGCTTCTTGATTTTCCTCATTAAATTTTCATGGCAGCCATTACAACTCCTTCTTGCCACTGCTGTACCCCCAGTCTCCTGCAGTTCCTGGGTCACAAATGAACACTCACTCTGCCCACCTGGGCACTTCAGCAGTGCCGTGGGCACAGTGGGCACAGCCACGCTGTTATGGAAAGTGCTGCCTCACACCCTGGCTGAAGCCATCTCTCCTTTCCAGGGCCAAGCCAACTTCTGTCTGGCTCCAACTGTAAATAAGCACTTCGGGATTCTGTTTCATGCCGCCGCGGTGGCGCTGCACAGCCTCCCACATGTAGGCTGAGTACACTCTGATGTTTAATTCAGCTGCCCCAAGGACAGGAGCTGCACAGGATGGTTAGGATGGGTTTAATCCTAGGTGCACTTTTAAGTAGGGCACTCTCCAAAGGAAAGGTGGCAGTTGGACAGGCAGAGCTGATGTCAGCATTAACGCAGAGGCTGCCAAGGTTCTTGTGCACTGTCACTGCATGTGGTGAGCTCTGCCAGGGCCCAGCTTTCAGCTTCAGGCACCCAAGCTCATTTCCAGAGGTTGAGCCCAAAAAAGCATCAGGAGCTTAATAGAGGAGTGTGAAAGGTCCTGGTACAGAACCTCACCAGAGCCCTCGTTAAGAGTTCCCAGAGTGCTCAGGGGAGAATCGTCAGCAGGCACAACTGGGGCAAGGCACTGTCCTGTCACTTTTCCTTCAGCACTGGGATCTGCTCCTGACTTTAACCTTCCCTCCAGGCTTCCTGCTTTGCCAGCTTCAGAGGAGGTTTTTTTCACCCTACCTTTCCATGAGGACAGACAGAAGTTCTGCCCTTGCAGGGGCAGCAGCACCTGGTTCTGTCTTGGGGAGAGGGCAGCTGAAAGCAGCTCCAAGCACCCCCATCACTGAGCCTGCACAAGGCTGTCCAAGGGCCCCTAGGCAGCAAGCACAATCCATGGCAGTGGGCATGGCCCCAGGGTTTGAAAACCCACTCAGGAGCTCTTTGAGTTCACAGAGCAGGGCCCAAATTTGGGAAAAAGTGGTGAAATGAAGTCATGATTGCTGTAGCAAGAGAGCATCGTGGATAAGGTCATGGCTGCTGGGACAGGTCCTGCCTGGCTGGGGGCAAAACATGAGCCGGGCCTCTTGCCTGTACGGTTTCTCCAAGGGCACAGCTTGGCAAAGGCTGAGTTCCCCAGGTGGGAAATCTAAAAGTGGTAGGTTAATTGTGAGGGGCAGGAGTGGTGCAAAGGGCAGGCATGGCAGGAAGCGTTCTGGGCAGGGTGAGCAGTGGTGGACTCTGAGACGCGACTGCCCTGGCTCCACCAGTCTGCCTGGGTCTCAGCTGCACGTAGGCAGGGAGCTGCCATCTGAGCCTCGCTGGCACCAGGGAGGGCAAAATGAGAAGGAAGGACTTAAGCTGGGGAAACCCAGCTCAGAGCAAGGCAGCAGCAGCACAAAAGCCTTCCTGCCGGCCATGACCATGCTGTTATTGGAGTTCTGGTAATGAACAGTGCAGAGAAAGGAGAAAGTGCATCAGAAAAATTACAGTTAAGCTCTCAGTTTTCAGCAGCAGAGGTCACAAGGTTCGTGCTTTGGGTCACTCATGCAGTGCTGCTGTCAGCTCCACCCCAGAGGGGTGCAGGAATGGCAGGGGCTCCGCTCCTGCTTGGACATGCACACACACACAGGACTCCTTCCCCCCAGTCCTCTAGGATGCACTCCAAAACATGACAGGGCTCAAAGGTCCTTTCCCCGATTGGGGGAGGAATTGAGCTGGCTCCACACTAGCCTTACAGTTTGTTCTCTTTGCTATCAATCAATCAATTTTTTTTTTTTTTTGGTAGTTTTCCTGTTGGTGGTTTGTTTTTTTTTTTGGTTGTTGCATTGGTTTTGTTTTTTCTTCCCCCAATTTGTTTGAAATTGTTTTTGGAGAAAATCCATTTGGCTGCAGTTCATGCCCATGCATTTTGAGTCATTCCCAGACATGCTCACTCCCATCGGACATCAGTAAGAACAAATGGCCAACACACAGGAACACCTGGTGTACTCCAGACACACTCCAGCAACACAAGCTTGGAAATAAATCCCAGAGGAGTCTTCACGGGAAAAGCATCCCCTGCGGGCGGTGCTGGGGAGCTGGGTTGGGTTTGGAGGCAGGAAAGTCTGTGGCAGCTTAGTTCAGCAGAGTGGATGTCACTGTCATTGTCATTTCAGCTGCCAGCCTGCTCGCAGGGCTGGAGGTACTCAGCTCCTCCTGCAGTTAAAAACAGGCTTTGTGGCTTTCTCCAACACGAGTGACAATGAGGAAAGCCATCGAGAACCAGGTTATGGAACTAGGCCCTTCCCACCAGAGGCAGACCTGCAGGGGCAACAGTGCTGCCACCTCCAGAGCCAGCTCCTGCAGCCATCTGTGGCTTAAAGGATGGGGACACTCACATCATGCCTGACTCACCAGCAGAAGAGCAGGGCAGGATGGGGCTGCACTTGACCTTTTATTAACTTGCCAGGACCTTCACTGAGGTAGCTACAAAATACTGAGGTTGAATCTGGAACTCAAACATACCCAGGGCAGTTGGCAAGGTGCAGAAAAGAGTGAGACTGGGACAGAAAATAGAAGGACACCTGAAGGGCTCCAATTTTTATGTCCAATGGGAAAATGCACCCAGAGAGGTGTGCTGTTTGGGACAGGAACTGCACCTCCCTCCATTTGACATGGGGCAGCAGAGCTCCAGCATCACTTTGCTCAGTCCCACCTCCAGGAGCTGCCTTGCTGGGAGCAGGCGGGGAGAGGAGGCTGCTCTGCATTACAGAGCTGTGTCAATAACACCAGCAGCTGAGTTAGCCCAGTTAAGGGAAACTAAAATAGCAAATTCAAATATGGATTAGCCTTAATTAAAATTGTCAGAGGTTTTGGTTCTGTAGCTGAGAAACGAGCTTGTGCCAAAAACAGGTCTGCTCCACTTCCAGTCTAGAGGGACTATTTAGGCTGGCTTTGAAAATGTAGGAAGCTGGGAAGCTGTCGAGCTGTTAAGCAGACGAGAGGGGTGAGTTTGCTAGACGGCTCTGCTGAGAGGGGAGGGTTGCTGCTAGCTGCTTCCACAGCTCCTGCACCACCAGCCTGCAAACCTCCCCGGGGCCTCTGCACAGCATCCCCAGCACCCAGACCTGCCTCATGCCAGGGGTCCCACTGGACTCAGTCTTAGAGACTGAAAACAAAGGGAAAAGGCTGAAGATTTGGAGTGCCTCTGAAATAATGAAGTTTGGATCCCTCTTTTCCACCACAGGGCTTCTTTTCCATGCGTAAAGCCCTGGTAACTGAGGGGTGGGGGCACAGCTTGCTGCCCTGGCACAAGTGTGCTGTCCCTGCAGGGTGTGGGGCATCGGCGTCTGCCTGACACCACAGCAACCGGCTGCGAAGCGGACAACAGCAATGACAAGAGCAGACAGACTTTCCAGCCTCAAAAGCCACATGACAGGTACGAGATCAGTCCACCTGGACGCGGTTTTCCCTTGAAGACTTCGTTTCCCTCTTTTGCTTCCCCTTCCCAGGCTTGTCTTGCCACTCAGCAGGGCTGAGAAATAAGAGAAACAGGAATGTGATACCAACCGTGAACTGCTGGTTCTGTCGTCGCCGTTGTGTCTACACACGGGAACAGAGGATTGGAGGAAGGGAAGAAACAGGAGGAACAGCATGCAAAAAAAGGGAAAATGGAAAAAATGGAACAGATAATATATGAGCAAGCTTTCAGAGAACATTGCGTGACAAGCAATAATCAAATGAAAGGCAAAAAGCATCTGAAGTGAGTTGCACTGTTTAGAAGACATGCCTCCAGTCCAAAGCTATGAGCCTGAGGAAAACTGGGAACTGGCCTCTCTTGCCAGGACCTTGCCCTGGTGGTTGCAAAGTCAGGGGGACAGGGGATGGGGAACACACCCACACCAACGCTTGCGTTGGCACAGACCAGAACAGAAGCTCAGGACCAGGACGATGAGCTGACACTTAGAGAAGAGTTTTTACTCATTCAAACATTGCCTTCCAAAGCCCTGGGGCCAGGACCTGATTCTCCCCACACACCTCCACCTCATCCTTCACCCAGGGCAGGGGACCTGCTGGCACAGGCTCTGAACCCAGACTGCTGACAGGTACCAAGATAAAAAATGAGCAGACTGCCAAAAATCTCATATCTGGAGCTGGGGGTGTGAGCAGTTGCTCTTGGCCACACCAAGCCATGCTCTGGTAGGGTGCAGCAGGCTTCTGCTCTAATGAAGGTTCTAAAAACTCAGACTTTGCCCTGCCTCTGCTGTTGGACTCAGCTGCTTAGCAGCTACTGGCAATTCAAACCCACCAGGCTGCTCTGGCCAGAGTCTGAAGCTGACTTTACTCCACAGGCCACAAGGCACTGGAAGTCTCTTAGGGGCTGCTGCCCTGGCACCAGGGCAATGCTTCAGCTCCCCGAGGTGTCTGCAGCAGGCAGGTTTAGACTGACCCAGACCCGAAGGCTTTTCCCAACAGTGCCCTGCACTGTTCCCTGCACACTAGCAGCTCCAGGCCAGGGTTCTGTTAATTATCCAAACCACTGCTTAGTTACTGACTAGAACCTATCTCCTCTTCTCCTGGGGGAAGCTCTGGTGATGCTGGGCAGGCTCCTCATGACCCAGCTGTAGCCCTGCAACCCTGAGGACACTTCAGAGCCCACAGTCCAGCCCAAGTTGTGCAGAGTTCTCTTGGCTTGGAGCAGGCAATGTTTAAAGGAGTAAAAGCACACAGTGAGTGTGCAGAGTGGCTCTCCTGCCTGTTCTTGCACAGCAGCCCCGAGCTTGCGTTTGGCAGCAGTGACAGACAATTCCCACTGGCATCTTCCCATGCTGCCCATAGGGGCCTAGGACCAGCAGCCCTCTGGCACCTTTGGAGCCAGCAGTGGGAAGAGGAAGACCTTTCCCTTGGCAATTTAGCTGAGGGCAGCCCAGGGCCTGCACTTCTGCAGCAGCAGTGAGGACAAGAATCATACAAGGAGTACACGATACTTACAGGTACAAGGTCTACATGCTTTAGTGAGTAAAGCAAAGCAAATAACCCCTGCACAATTTCATCTACTGCCCCCAGATTGGCATTACAAACCCTCCAGCCACCCGCAGCCTGATCCCACTGCCAGGAGCTGCTGCTCTCTCCTCTTGGCCATCAAACCTAGCCCAAGTTGCAAGGTGCCTGTGCTTGTTCTCCCGCTGGGAGCTGTGCTGGAGGCAGAGGGAAGCCTTCCCAAGCCATGAGGGGAACAGGAGCAGAACCTGCCTGTGTGTCTGGGCAGCCAACCCCCTACATTGCCCTGCTTTAACCAAGCAAATGGTGAAGGGGAAAATGGTGGTGAAGGTGGGGAGAAAGTTGTTGTTTAGAAAGGGCTGCAAACCCAAATCTTAACTCCTGAGACGGCATCAATAAATAGCCTCAATTTACTGTCTTCCTGTAACAAGAAAAGTGACATCAGCTTTGACACTGAGTAGAGACTCTGCTGAAGGCAAACTCGAGTTCAGGTGCTGGAAGAGATATTGGTCAAGAGAGAGTGGGACCTGCACAGTGCATCTCGCTTCCCCGGCTGGGGACAGAGACCAAAGGGTTACACAAACTAAAGTTCTCAAGCGGTTGTAAGTGCAGACAAAGATCCAAGTCAAACACGATGTTGGCTGCAGCTGGAATGACAAAGTTATGATTAGCAAATGGTTTGGATGGGTGTAAGAGGAAACACAGACCAGTTAAAGGTTAGCCACGGCTGCCTGGAAGTCCTCAGTCCCCAAGGCCTCTCTCAGAAGAAGAGTTGGACATGCACGGTGCTCCCAAGCAGAATAATCTCACATTAAAGGGAAGCCAGGAACGCCCCCGCCACAGGCACACAACCACAGGGAGGGAGAGAAATTGTCACTGCTGCTTCAGGGTGGGATAAAGGGCCCCAGGTCAAGCCAAGCCCTGCCTGGCTGAGCCCTGCCGTGCTGCTGCCAAGACAACCTTCAGCTTCCAACTGCTGCTCTGAGCTCCAGCTATGCACTGCTGACCTCTACTTCTGTGGAGGACAGCCAGGGTCACAGCCAGAGCCCAGAGCAGGGCCTGCTGCCCCCCAGCCTGGAGGAAGAATCATCTCTCCCCCTCAAATAGGGAGCAAGAAGAAAGCCCTCAATAGGCTCATCGCCTCACTAAGGCTGAAAGAAGCTCGGGCAAGGCTTTGCCATCACCCCAAGGCACCACTCGGAGCCACCACTGCAAGGAGCAGCTGCACGGCTGTGGGGAGCTGAGGCCTCATTCACAGCTAAGGAGGTGCTGGAGAAAGGTCGGGCTGAAAGGTGCAGCAAAGCAGAGAGGACAAGGGAAGCACATAAAGAGGCTTCAGGTAGCACTTCCCATCTTAAGGCAAAGGTTTCTCTTCTTGACTGTCATCAGGAAGAGAACAAACTGTGTTATACAGGGAGGAGGAAGGCAGGGCAGGGGACTTGCAGTGGAGGTGCACAGAAACTCACCAGAGGGCTGGCTGAGAACTACAGAAGGGTCCCAAGAAGGGAACTGTTGGCCTCAAAGAAGCTGCAGGAAGTTCTTTTCCAGCGCTGGTCCCAAGAGCAGGGTTTAGCATGGGCAGCCCTCGAATGAAGAGGCCAACACCCATGGCCTTCAGATGCAGATGCTGTCACCTGCCAGCCCAGCAGGCTGGGAGCAGAGCCAAGCTGCAGGCACTCCCCACACCAGCACACACACACTCGTGGGGTACCAGCATGAGGGCATCTGGGCCCTTTGCTGGAGTTCTGACTCCATCCTCAGCCTCCTTTCCTCAAATGGATTCTCTCAAACTTCAAACTGTGGAGTGAGGCAGGCAGGGCCCTTCAAACTTGGCTGCAATTAGTCCTCATCCTGCAGCAGAGCAAGTGTGGAGTGGAACATTCACCCCCCAGCAGGAACACTGATCTCACCAGCTCCAGGGCTCCAGCTGCAGTGCCACAGCCCTTCAGGAGCACAGGAGACACCAGAGCCACCAGCACAGGGCTGCTGCAAGGAGAGCCACAACAGCACAGCCTCAAAATACCAGCAAAAGGAGTTGCTCCTGTCAGTGCAAGGAGGCAGCTGCAAGCCCAGAAAGCCACTCAATGTTCTGCCTCATAAATCGCTTCCTGAACCCCAAACAAAGCCACTCTGCTTGCTGACCTGGGCAGCTCTTACTCTTCCTGATTTTCCAGGCTGCTTCACATCTCCTGACCTGGGTGAGTGTGCTGGTTTGAGGCTAATTGGAATATTTTAATAGAGAAAATTATACTATAGGTTGTGAAAAGGAAAACAAAGGTGATGTCTACTTCACTCATAGGCTTGCTGAGATGTTTAAGAATAAGAACTCAAAGATAAGTCAGAGTCTCTGGGGCGCAGTGTCTTGGGTGGTCTGGCTTCTCCTCTCTGCTGAGTAACCTCACTAACCACTTTTCTTCTAACCCCCCAGGCCAATCCCCAAAAATTCTCCTTGCGCATAAGGCAAACCTTGGGGTAAGGTATAGGGGTGGGGAGAAGGTGGAAGGGTGGTTGGGAGCCCCTCCTGGGGTCTCTGATTTCTGGGAGGGGAGTTGTGTTTCTATATTACCTTTACCTTGTATATTTCTGTAAATATTCCTGTCTATAGTGTCTATCTCTGCTTGTGCATTGTGCTGAGCTGTAAATACAGCTTCAGTCCTTAACTTCCAGCTGGCTGAGTCCGGTCTGGGGGATTTTCATGGCGGGGGGTGCGGGGAACTCCCAAACCATCACAGGGAGGATGAACTCTTTCACCTTGCTGTTTCCAGCAGCCTTGGGACCACCATGCAGCACTACCAACAGGGCTTCTGCTTTGTCCCAGGTCCCTAAGGCTCATGAAAGCCCCACAGGAATCTGCCAGAACAAACACCTGTGGGACAGAGCAGAGATGTCACCTCTCCACGACACCCCGAGGGTAGCCCAAGAAGGGTGCCAAAAAGGCCTGCAGGGTGCAAAGACAGAGCCCCATACTTTCTTGCTAACCACTCCTCAGAAAGATGGAGAAAGGCACTTTGCATGCTGCTGCTCCTCCACAATGATGCCCATGAGCAGCTCCAGCTTGTGCTGGGAGCCTTTGTGCTGCGATGCACCTTGGAGCCAGCTGATTTGGGGCAAATGTTCCTCCAAAGCAACCCCAGGCCGTGTGGCAGTTGTGTGTGACAGGAGCAAAACCCCTCCAGGATTAGAGCCGCAGCTCTGGCTATGTCTTGGCACGTTCTTCCACAGACCTGCAAAGATCTGGAGTTCATTTCCACCCTGACCTGGTGGACATAAGACCTGCCTGCAGCTTCCTGCAGAAGCCAACAAGGTGCTCTGTGGGCAGAGCTCACTCCCACTGCTGAGACCGAGAAGCCCTTGGGTTCAGATGGTGCCCATTGTGTTGCCAGGCATTGTACAGACCCTCTGCAAGACTTGACCACTGTGGGGGTCTGGCCACATCCAGCCCGTGTCACCTGAGAGAGGACAAGTCCTCCACCCAGCTCCCCGGCCCTCGCTCTCTTCAAGTCAGGCTTTCTGCACAGCCAACGATGGTTTCTGCACCGGTGCGCTGTGTCACCAGCAGCGAGAGCAGCTGTGACAGCTCCGTGCCCACTGCTGACTGCCTGTGCTGCTAAAAGACTGAATTTGATTTCATTTTCCTTTTGGTAACAAGCCTGTCAGCTGCTCTCTCTTCCTTTATTCTCTTTAATGCGGTCACATCCTGGATGAAAATGTCACAGGAGTGCAGCATCACCTCTAAATTAACTTGACATTTTACCAGGGACATGCAGCGGCTCCAGCGGAAAGCAGAAGTTAAATAATAGAGAATTTTAGGGGAACAGATCAGAGGGCTGAGCCCCTCTGTGGTGGCAGCAGGCACCAGGGCCGGCAGCAAGCTGGCAGCACACGTAGGGCACTAATCTCCTCCTTCTGCGGGGCCAAAGCGGGCAGAGGGGGATAGGAACGGGCCCAGCCATGTGGGCTGGAACTGGCCACTGCCCTCCAGCGCTGATCTGACTGGGGAGCTGCCCACCCCGAGCCAATTCCCATGGGCACTGCCCTGGCAGCTCCACACGCACACAGCTGTCCCTGGGAGGGGCAAAGCTGGGTCCTGTGGGTATGCAGCACCTGAGTCCTCCCTATGCTGCCTCTTCACCTCTCACGCCAACTGCAGGCAAGTGAGCAGTGCCCAGCCCTGCATGCCTTGTGGGTTCCTGCTGGAATAGTCCCTGTGCAGTGGAGGGGATCCACCCAAGCAGCTGCACTTGGGCAGCACCAGACTTCCAGGACTGCAGAGGACACCAAGTTGGGAGCAAGTGTGTACCTGTTTGAGGGCAGGAGGCCTCTGCAGAGGGACCTGGGCAGCCTGGAGAGATGGACACAGTCCAGTGCCAGGAGTTTTAACAAGTCCAAGTGCCAGGTTCTTCACTTTGGCCACAACCTCATGCAGTGCTACAGGTTGGAGAGCAGCCAGGCAGAGAGGGGCCTGGGGGTGCTGGTTGGCAGTGACTAAACACGAGCCAGCAGTGTGTCCAGGTGGCCAAGAAGGCCAATAGCATCCTGGCCTCTATCGGGAACAGTGCAGCCAGCAGGAGCAGGGAATTCCGTCTGCCCACGTGCTCAGCACTGGTCAGGCCACACCTTGAGTGCTGTGTCCAGTTCTGGGCCCCTCAGTTTAAGAAAGATGTTGAGGTGCTTGAACATGCCCAGAGAAGGGCAGCAAAGCTGGTGAGGGGGCACAGCCCTGTGAGAAGAGGCTGAAGGAGCTGGGGTTGTGCAGCCTGCACAAGAGGAGGCTCAGAGCAGAGCTCATTGCTCTCTGCAGCTACCTGAAGGGAGGTTGTAGCCAGCTGGGGTTGGGCTCTGCTGCCAGGGATCCAGGGACAGAACAAGAGGACAGCCTCAAGCTGTGCCAGGGCAGGTTCAGGCTGGATGTTAGGAAGAAGTTCTTCACAGCAAGAGTGATTGGCATTGGGATGGGCTGCCTGCGGAGGTGGTGGAGTGCCCATCCCTGGAGATGTTCAAGAGAAGGCTGCATGAGGCACTTAGTGCCATGGCTTAGTTCATTAGAAGGTGCTGGGTGATAGGTTGGACTCGAGGACCTCAGAGGTCTTTCCCAGCCTGGCTAATTCTGGGAGTCTCCTGATAAAGAGCCCAGCTGAGACCATAGTTCCTTACCCCTTTAAATTTTGCTTACAGAATTAAGAAGTTTTGAAGTGTCTCTGAACGCAAAGCTGGCTCCAGGTCTCCCTCCCTTACAGCCTGCAGTACAGTTCCAGTGCAGGCAATTTAACAGTAGGACTCAATCTGAAAGGTCTCCTCCAACCAAAACAATTTTATGATTCAAATACAGACTGAAATGCTAAACCTGGTGGAAGAGCAAGTCTGGAAAAAAATCTCAGAATTAGATAAAAGTTGAGACTGGATGATGCTGAGGAAGGAGAAGAGCACAGAAATAAGTAAAGTAAGCAAGTCCAAGGTAAGCAAGGACTAGGACCTCTTGCTGAGACACTCTGGAGCCATTCAGCACCCAGCAGCAGTAACTTGTGCTTGGAACACCAAGGAGAAGGGAGAGGTGGACTTCTGCTATGGACTGCAGTCAAGTCCTGCACTCCCTACAGACAGGAGTGGGCAGGTAAGCACACAAAAAAGGTTTAACTTAATTTAAAAAGAAACTTCCATTTCCAATGCCATCCAACTCTTCCCTAACCTACCTAACTGGGGGGCCACCAGGCCCCCCAGCCTTTGATCCCCTCCCCCATTCACCCGGTGTGCACCATGGGTACTCACCAGCAGCAACAGGAGGAGGATCCTGGGCACAGCCTAGGGCTTCTGCCTTTCCCAGGAGCCATTAAAAAGGGGAGTGGGCAGGGTGTGCAAAGTGGTCACATCTGGGGTGGGAGGAGACTCCAACAGCACCCAGGTGCTGTGGGTTTGGGGGAAGGGGAAAATGCAGTGTGGGAAAGGAGCAGGTGTGGTGGAAAAAGGGAGGTGGTGCTGAAAGGAGATGGAGAGGAAAAGGATGGAGATGAAAAAAGAGGAAGATGAAGAGGAAAGGAAGGAGATGGAAAGGAGGAAGATGGGGAAAAATAGATGGAGAGGAAAGGAGGGAGATGGGGGAGAAGGAGGATAAAAAATATAATAAAAATGAAAAGTGGCCTGTAACAGCCCCTAACACTCTCTGATTACACTGAGGATAAGGGTTTCACCTGCCTCATCTGGAGGAAGTTTTCCAGCATGTGAATTCAAGCTCTGAAGCCCTGCTACACTTTCTTCTAAAATCTTCCCATTTCCAGGTGTGATTATCTCTGAGGGGGCCAAGATGATATAAAATGTGTTTTTTAACAGGGTGCCCAGCAGAGGCAGAGCACTCTGCCCCCACCTAGCATTGGCCAAGAGAGCTCAGCTATTACATGACCCTGGTCAAGACATGATCTTCAGACTCATCAATTAGCAGCTCCTGCTCAAGAGCTTGCTGGCTTCTGGGTGCCTGCAAGTCACGCCGAGCTTGCTCGCTCTGCTGATGAAAGCCTGCAGCCCACAGAAGGGACATCAAACAGCTCCACAGCCAGGCCCAAGCAGCATCGATTTGAGCTTTGGATGTGCCAAGCAAGAGGGGCTGACGAAGGGACCCTTCCCCCTGGGCATGGCCTTGGGTAGGTCTGGAAAGGGACTGGAGCACACTGGGGAGCACAGAGCACCCAAGGAGCAGGGGGGACTAGAGCTGTGCTCCCGCGGATGCCTGCACTCTGCGCACCCGTCTGCTGCTGTCTGCTGCACCTCCTGCTCTGGCTCTGGTTTGCTGAGCAGCATCCATCGCCTCTGGGAGGTACACTCCCTGGGACAGGATGGCACCTCTGTGTCATGTCACAACATATCTTAAGTAGCTGTGCAGGTAAGCAAGTGCAGAAGGCATCTCCTGCCGGAGCCTGCACGAGAGGAGTCACTTTCTCTGCTCGTGGAGTGGCAAATGCAGTCCTGTGAGATTGCTCTGTTGGTTTTAGTCTGGGAAAATGAACCCAGATGTTATCTCCAGTGACTCAAAAGGTCTTCCAAGAACATAATTTCCTAGGGGCAGATGCTGGAGATGACAGAACAGCTACAGCAGAAGCTTTGGGCAGAGAACCTGGGTCAGGGCAGGTAACATTAAAACAACTACTTCTCTTGACGACTACACAGCTTCAGGGGACACGAAGCAGGCCACCATTACAGGAGAAACTGGGGGGGAAAGGCAAAACAAAGCAGGTTTCCAGTCCCCTTCACCCTGAGGTGAAGCTGGTTCCCAGCCCACCTGGTGGGCAGACACCTCCCAGCCAGCTGCCAGCTGACACAAGAAACACCTCCTCTGCCACTGAGCTCCTCTGCCACACTGGGAGCGCAACGCAGCATGCTGGAGACACCATGAATTAAGGTATCAGTTGTCTCTGGAGGCTTTACAGAGTGTTCAGCTCTCCTGGGCAGTGTCATTCCAGAGACTATGTTAATTCGACCTCATTTTTCCCAGCTACAAAGTCTCTTAACTCTTGAGGAGCAGAAGTTTCTGCAGCTCCCCACTGCCTGGCTGCTGGCTGGAAAACAAACACCTGCCAGTGTCTGTGCAGAGCAGGAGGTGAAGCCTCAGCAGCCCTTTGTGGGACAAGCAGGTGGAATTGTGGGCAGAAGATGTGAGGACACATCAAGAAGACTCAGCCTTAGATGGGTGTCAGGGAAGAGCACAGACATGCCCCTAATCAGCACCAACTCATCTTCCTATGCATGGTGAGCAGTGACTGCTGGAAGCAGTGACCATGTTATGGCCCGATCACATTTCTGACCTCTTCAGCAGTTCAGAGCCAACACAGAAAGGCACCAAGGAGGCAATGGAGACCCACCTGGGTTTGCCAGCAATAAGTCAGCAAACTTTGGGTTTCAGATCCTCCATCACTGAAAAGAGAGGGGAGAGAAAACTGTAGAACAGCCATGTGCCCCTGATCCTGAGGTCCTTCTGCTAGGCTGAGAGAAAAGCAAGCCACGACTCTGCCTGTGCAGGAAACAAAGAGCTGCTGCCCAATACATCTCAGTGAGCCTCTAACCCTCCCCCAGTGCAGCTGCAGCTCCCCATGGGGCAGCAGCCTTGCGGAGGGCAGCATTGATCCTCAGGATGATCTTCAGGGCAATGGTTTGCTCTGATGGAAAGTTAGAGAAGGGAAGGCTGGAAAGTGTCATGCCAGAAGGTCCTCCATTCCTGGAAGGCAATCACTCCTGCAGCTCCCTGTCCAAAGCAAACCTGGAGCAGGACATCAAGAATCATTTGGTACAGCCACAGAGACGGAACCAGGAATCTGCACCCAGCTGCAGCTGTGAGGGTGTTGAGCAGCTCTTGAGCATTGTCAGCAAGGCAGAAACCTTGCAGGGCTACTGCCAAACCTGGGCAATGCCACTGCAGCAGCCAGCCCACAGCCACCCTTGACATTGTCTAGAGTGGGAGGCCGGGTGCCTCTCTGATTTCAGGAACCAACTCCCTCCCCTCATGCTTCCTATGAAAGAATCAACAAACCAGCGTGGAGGAGCCCCCAAGCCCAGAGGCTACTGCCAGCTCACAGCAGCAGAGGAGTGAACCACAGCTCTCTTTTTATTACCAGCAACCACAGCCTGGGAGCCTCCAACAGCAGCCGAGGAGAGCACAGGCTGCGGACACCAGTCCTAGGGAGGTTCCTGATGTGCCAGGTTGGGAATAGTCCCAGGAAAAGGACCATGGTTAACCTGTGCAGGCACCAACCTAAACTAGGCAGGGGCAGTCAAACAGCAGGGGAAATTCTTCCTGTGAGCCTTGCCCCATCCACTGAAAGCAGCTGCAGATCACCGTGGAAGAAAAGAGAACCAAGAGAACCAATTGCAACCCGCTCGGCCCAGCCCCCACGCACCGAACTGCTCCCGGCGGCTGGCAGGGAGGCTTTGGTCTGCCCAAGCCCTGCTCTGGAAGGGAAGTTGGTTAAGAAACTGAAACCAGAACTGAAACAGAGTGACCACATTGCGATGTGGGACAGTGGGAGAGTGGCTCAAGCATCCAAACGTGGGTGCCTGGAGGTCGGGTTTACTGACAAGCACCTGGAAAGAGGAAGACAGAGAATGGCAAGGGCGGGACAGTACGATGGGGAATGGCAGATGGCGCGCGGTGAGGCACCTTGGGAAGAGGACTTCGCCTGTACATCAGTGCCAGCAGGGTCTGACTCGGTTGCACAAACCTCAGGAGGAAAGAAGCCACAAAATGCCTGGGGCAGGACAGGTAGAGTCAGCTGAGAAACCTCATAAAAGCAAATCAAAAGTGAAGGCATTTCCACAGGGGATGGTTTCCAGCCACAGTGACCGTGGTGCCATTAGCTAGCCAATGGTCCATCCCCACCTGCCGTTTGTCACCTCTGCCTCCAAAAAACAAAGCAAAGCAAGCACAAGCACAAGCAGCAGTTGAAACGGAGAACAGCAGGAAAATGGCAATGCAAACGATTACAAACAAATCAGAAAGGGCTTCCCTGTGTGTGGAGAGAGTCGGCTCTAGGGGGGGCATGGCAGATGCGTGGGAAAGAGAGAGGTGGCTGAAGACCAGCCGGTGGCTGTTGCTCATCTTTACTCACAAGAGAGGGAAAACCTCAGAAAGCTCAAAGCCTCAAAAAGGGTCCTACAGATGGTATCCAGCTCAGTAAAAAAGGCCTGGTGGGATCTGCTGCTCTGGGACATGAGGGGGTGGGCTTGTTGCAGAAAGGGACCAAACGCCTGCACGGGAGAAGGAGCACCTGGAGTCCCAGCAGTGAGTTCAGTGCCTGAAGACCAAACTGTCTGCTCTCGAGTAGAAATGGCTCAGAACTTGGTCCTGAGTGGGCTGAGGCTGAGACCACTCTGCCCACATCAAAGGAGCTCTGAGGCTGTTTGTGCCCTTGGTTTGGAAGCATCCAACGTTAGCCGCCAGGACTGAGCCCAGAGCGTTTTGTGCCACGGCAGCTCCTGTGCTCCAGGGACCACAGCAGTGGAGAGCACCCCACCTGCTGCACCATGGGCCAGGGCTTGGCTGTCCCCTGTCAGGGTAGAGATTCAAAAAGGGACAGTGCAGGTGACCTGTTTGTCGTTTTTCCCCAGGCTTCATGCTCTGCTTACATACACAAAAGACAATAAACATTCAGGACATTTCCAATGGTTATGAAGGTACCATACCTGTGATGGTGGTAGGGATGGTGGTGGTAGTGGTGGTGGTTGTTGTGGGAGGAGGGATAGTTGTGGGGGGATCTGGATAAAATATAAAAAGGAAAATAATAAAAAAGCAAATTAAGAAAAACCAAGCAGAACACAACAGCGCTCAATCGTGATCAGAGGCAAACAAGGAGGCTAAGAAGCAGCTTGGCTGGTGGGTGCCATTCCTGCCCTAAAGCCAGGGGGTGGTTGCCCAGCTGGCTTTAAGGACAGTGGGACAGACTCCCAGCTGCCAGCATCAGCTGGGGAGTCTGGCCCCAAAACTCTCCCCCTCTGGCCTTCCACAGCTAAAAAAATAAATAAATAAAAAATATATATATTTAAAAAAACCACCACCAAATAAAGCCCAGCATAAATTAGTCAATGAAAGAGAGAGAGATGGGATGGGAGAGGCATAAGGAAAATAAACTGCACACTTTCCACGACAGAGAGACCAGGTCACACATACAGAGAGACACAGTGGAGCTCTGCTGGCTTCCTGCCTGGGCAGGGGAGACTCCAGGGGGAGGGGAGGCTGCGAGGGGGCCCACTGCTCTTAACTGCACATCAGTGTCTGTCTGCCTATCTGTCTGCCAGGGCTCCAAATTCCACCACTCTCCTCTGTCCAAGCCCAGCAGCAGTAGGGTGTTCAAAGCTACCTCATGAACAGACACATGGGTACTAAACACCAATCTCAGGGCTTGAGGACCTGCACCAGGAGCACTTATTGAAAAACAAAGTCCCTGCTTCTGACCCTGCCAGCAGAAGGCTCTTGGCTTGGCCACGAGGGCAGCAGGGACTCAGGGGTGCTCCTCCTTGGCTGATAGCCACTCCTCAGCCACGCTTGACCTGTAGAGCTCAAAGGCTGCTGCTCTTCAAGGGCATTTATCTTACATACAGGGGCACTTCCTCATCAAACTGTCTGGGCAGGAGAAGGCAGATAGGAGGAGATGTGAAGGCAGAAGTGTGTATCAGTGCCCAGATGATCAAACTGAATGCGCTAAGCAGTCGGAAAGACTTTGAACTGCAGCTTCGTTCGGCAATAATGGAGCATGAAACATTTCATGGGCTTTTGATTTTAGGTTTCCTCTATCTCATGTCAACTTCTCATCATGGAGACATCTGCTACTCTTTTATCTCCAAGCCAGCTCTCTCAGATTCCCTAATTAAGACAGCTGAGCTTTAATTATAGGCTGCACCTTTATTATCTTCCATGCAACTTCCCCAAAGTTAAGAAGTTGGCTTCACTGTGGAGCTTATTTACGGGCATGTCACGAATGCCTCCTGTCCCTCCCTACACCTGGAGCATCCCAGTCTGCACTTTGGACAGGACACTGCTAGCTCACTTGAAGCACACAGAGCTCCAGCAGAACCAGAGGCAGAATCTTCACTAGCCTGCCTGGGGCAACACTAGGAACTGTGCTCACTGTGCTTGGTTTCTAGCAGCTGTGTCCACCCCCTCCCACGGGCAGGAAGGGTGTGGGAGGCACTAAGAGAGCTGAGGTACTTTGGTACCTGTAGATGTGCTGAGGGGTCCTCACACGAGGGCGGGCAGAGGGTGTTAAGCACAGCTCAGCAGTGGTTATGCTGCAAGCTGCTGGAAGCCATTTGCACATAAAAGCAATCAAGTGCAGAGCTGTCCCTTGGCTGCTGCCATGTCACCCCGGGGCAGGCCTTGGCTCTGTGCGGCTATCACTGCTTCCCTACAGCACCTCCCCCAGTTCTGAACCTAACCTGACCTGGGGCAGCTCCACACCAGCCAGCAGGGAGGTGCTCCCTGAGCTGGGCTGAGATGTCCTCCCACCACCACACTGTGCCTGCAGAGAGACAGGCTCCAGAGCTGCGGTGACATTTGTTGTGTGGCAGCAGGCGCCACAGGCTAGAGGGGTGGAGGCAGAGCAGGGTGAGCCCAGCAAGCTCCGTGCGAGCAGCAGAACCTCCTTCAGCTCCTGCTGGGTTCTGCACTGAGGGCTTCAGGTGGTGGCCACAGCCCAACTGCTTCTGCCACACCAACACCTCTGCGCTCTTCCATTCAGAGATAAAAGGATTCTCTACGCTTTCCAGTATGCCAGATCCTAGCAGGACACTCCCAAGCATGCAGACTGGACATGATGGGATGTAAAACTCGTCTGCCCATGAGCTTCCGACAGACCACAACCCCACCCCACCCCCCCCACTGCCTGGCCAAAACATCTGCTGGATGTCTGAACCAGAGGTTCCCATCCCTGGGAAGCTGCACTTCTGTCTTGGGTCTCCTCCCATGGGTGTAACCCGAGGAGAGCAGCACGGAGGAAGTTCTCACCCACATCCAAAAAGAAGATTAATGTGTGAGAGTTCTCAACAGCTCCAGACCCCACGTTGCTGACAGTGGTGAGAGCTCATCTAGCACTCAGCAGGCCAGTATAGGTACATAAAACTAGACAAGGGCTGGAACTACCTCATCTACAACTGCTTCATGGCAGTGGCTTCCCCAGTTTTTATCCCAGGGGAACTGCCCATGTTCTCTTCCAGCTCCTCCATCCTCCACAGGAGTTTCTTTAAACACCGAGGTAAACGAGGCATTAGTTGACACCAAGAGCATACAAATTACTCCCCCACCAGCACACCTGGCTGCACCTTGTGAACCAGTCTCTGGGAGCTACGGGAACTAAGAACCACCCATCTAATGTGGCAGCTGAGCTCCACTTCAGCTCAGAGCTGGAGCTGGACATAGGTTTATCTTCGGCCTTGGGGCAGATTGCTGAGACTGGCCTTCAAGTGCAAGTGGCACTGGGACAGGAGATGTCAACTGTTGCTCTGGGTGACAGCATGAAGGAATTTGGACTGCAGAGCTTTGGGTGGAGTGAACTTCACACCAAAGCAAGTTCCTGTCCCATCCAAGCAGGAGACAATGTCCACCACGAGCCCAGCCCTGCCACACCATACCCACTCTGAACAGGCAAAGCTGAAATATGCATCCCAAGGCCATTAAACTGGGGAAGCTCTCTCTGAGTGCCTGCTGAGTCCTCAGGATGTGCAATGCCTCGTGACAGGAGCACAAGGTCTGGAGCGGTAGCAAAACGAGTTGGAGGAAGTGGGGAATTAAAGCAAGAGAAAGTGATGAGGTGTCTTTTAGTGTCTGCTTCACCGCCCCAGGCAGGCTGCGGGCATCTCAGCCCCCCAGGTCCTTTCCTGGTTTGCAGGGGTCTGGGGACACTGCAGGGGTCTGGGGACACTGCCTGGCTCTCGGGGAACTGAACCTGCAGTCCCCTGCCCCCCCCACCCGGGATCACTGCTGGAGAGCCTGGAGGAGGAGTTACCCAAAGGGAAGAGTTACCAGAGACGTCCTAGGTCAGGCCAGAGAACTTCACAGTTCCCCCCACGCCCCTGCTCTGGCTCTTCCCTCGGCTCCCCCCAGCAGCAGGTGAGGGCTGAGGCAAGCCTCCGAGCTCCGCTCCCCGGGAGGGAGCNGGGGGCGCGGGGTGGGGGGGCTGAGGACCGGTGGGGTGTGCTCACGTACCGTATACAAACAGCAAGTAATCCGCATGCGACTGCCCCACCGCGTTTGAAGCCTCACAGCGGTATGTACCATTATCTGTTTTGTTTAGGTTACTAATGAGAAGGTTTGAACCAGACACTACAACGTGTTGAGGCATCTCATCATCTACTCTTAACCACCTCATGTCCGTAGGCCTACAGAGGAGGGAGAAAAAGAAACAGTCACATTACTATTTCCTATGGTAAAGATGGCATCTTCAAAAGTCATCCACAGACAGAAAGCCCCAACCAAGAAAAACTGCAAAGAAACAACACAGACTGATTTGGGGTTCTGGGTTCTTTTGCACTACTCAAGCCCAGACGCTGACAGGCTTTACTTTAACCCAGGCTTTACTTTAACTCAACAGGAAACTGTATCCAGAGCTTAAATTGTCTGAAAGCACTAATGCAAGCAGGAAGAAAGTTCATTAGTGGTTAATCATTCGCTTGTTCAGAGCCTGCGCAGCTCCAGGTGCCTCCGGGCGCGGTGAGCGCAGACCTGGATACTGTGTGGCAGAAGGAGCTTGGTCAAGCCTGAGCCCTCCCCTCGGTGAGGCCATGGACTCACGGCCCTCAGTGCTGGCCCTGCAGCTTGCCAGGAGCCTTCCGGCTGCTTGAGCCTAACCAGCCCTAACCTTGCTCCTCTCCCCCGGCCCCACCTGCCCAACTGGCAGCCCCTGCCCTGCATGTCTCTGCCAACAGAGACACCATGAGCACCATGGCTGCATCATTTGGGGGTGCAGGGATCGTCTGGTTAGAGACGGCACAGACAGCAAGCACTGAGGGACCTGGAGGGGGCTCTTTCTTGGTTATTTTATTTATTATTGTAGCCTTTAAGCAGTAGGAAGGGGACAGATCAGCTACTTAGCAAGAAAACAGTGGCATCTCTGAGGGTGAGCCAGCAGGGAGCTTGGACGTGGGGAGCTTGCTGCAGCAGGGGCAGCTTTCAGCCTGCCCAGTGCCAGGGGCTGCTCGTTGAGCTTTACTGCTGCTGCTGGAGGTCTCACCTAGCTCAGGCTTTTCCTCCTGCCCAGGGGAGGAATGGAGAGGATGGAAAAGCTCCCAAAGCTTCCATAGCCCAGCCCCATAGCTAGGATGGACACAGCCCTGAGCAAACCCAGCTGGCTGTCAGCTGCCTGCTGCCAAGCTGATCTCTGAGTTTGGACAGAGGCTTGGTGCTCTCCTCCTGCTCCTGCACCACTGGCACACGATCTATGGCCTCGGCAGCAGCAGCCCTCAAAGGAGCAGTACTGCAGCTTAACCTCGGTAGGGGTGGGAAGGGCTCTGCCATTCCTGGCTGTGCCTTGCACAAAGCCGTTTGTGATTGTGGTGTCCCAAGGTGTCCAACACCACCTGAGCCTCCTCTCGGGAACCTGTCTCACCCTGGATGCCCTTAAAGTGATTGTTTTGAGATCCTCCCAGCTTTGTGGCAGTCCTGGGTGGGGCTATGTCTGATCTAACAAATCTCTGCTCTTCTGTTCTCCTCTGAGCTTCCCTCCCCCAGTGTTTTTGGTGCCGAATTTTGCGGGGCAATGGCTTTGTTTAACCAGAGACACCTCCCCCTGCTGCCTAACCTTCTGCAAACGACTGGGTGAAATCTCTCTGCCTTGCAGAGGCAGAGCTGGGCACTGCCCCGCATCTCACTCTGTGCTTTCTTCTGCCTGCACAGCCACAGGTGAGGTGCCCTACAAAAGCAGGTCCCCAGCACACTGCTGGCATCAGCGTAAGGAGCGGCGGCGTGCAGCCGGGTCTAGGTCTGGGTTAACGTTAACGAGTCTGTGTCTTACTCAGAGCCTGCAAGGAAGAAAAGCAAAGCAGCCCAGTCGTTAAATGCCCACCTGACAGCAAATGGGAGGAACCGCAGCTACCCACCAGAGGAGGAAGGCAGAGGGGATCTGAGGGGCTCTGAGCAGGGTGCAGATTTCAAATGGAACTTGCCAGGGGCCATGCCAGTCTCTAATGTGAGGGGAAGGAACCAGTCCTGTGCCCAGTGGAAGGAAGTGGGAATCGAGAAGGCAACTTGAGAGTAGAGGGTCTGCTGCCATGGAGGGTACCAGGACCACCCCCCTTCCAGCCTCCTCGCTGCCTCTCACACCCTGCCTGCCGCTGCCCACGGCAGCAGAACTGTCAGCCTCGATGGCTCTGTGGCACCTGCAGCAGCTCCTCAGCTCTGGGCATGCTACCAAGGAGACGCTGACAGATCTCAGAGATGTTTGCAGGAATCTCATGATCGTGATGAAAGTAAGAAAGGAGAGTGAATACTTGACAGCCACAAATCTGAGTGGAGGAGAGAGCATCTTAGCGAAAAGGAAGGCGACAAAACTTGAACTGGAACAACAATGGAAGTGTGGAAGGAAATCTGCCCTCCCTTGCCAGCATTTTCCTGATGCATAAATTTCTTCAGCTATCTAAGGAAGCCTCGAGGGCATGGCAAGAAGAGGAGAAAGAGTAAAACTTGCATTTTGTGAAAGCCCACACAGGAGAGCAGAATGGAGGAACATCAGCACCCAGCCAGTCCAGGGAGAAGGACAGACTGCCTCAAGGACCCTCCCCACTGCCACATGCGCCCAACTCCATGGTGCCAGCCTCACTTCTGCATGCTGGCACTGCCTGGGGAGTCAGTCCTTGGCGTGGCTTCTGCAGAGGGACTGCAGCCTGCTGGCACCTGGGACATTCCCTGGGGAAGGGGTGCATGGAAGCAGGGCCTCTCCCTTCTGCACCCAAGGGCTTGACACTCTCCTAGGAGCTCTCTGAGTGGAGGTCCTTCAGACACCAGTTAGAGGGCAATGAATGCCAGCAAAAGGATGTCTGAGGATTTGTAGATGCTCGGGTGCAGAAGGCTTCCCTCCCTCTCACCCCCATCACATCATCTCCACATCTCCACAGCAGCGAACGGCGCCCCCATGCCTGCAGCAGCAAGAGAGGTTGGGCCTGGGCACACCCCCGCGGCATGGCACAGCCTGCGGCCTGCTCCAGTGCCCTGGGGAAGGGTCCCACTTACTGTGGCTTTCCAAAGGCTGTGCAGGTCAGCTCCAGCGGCTCCCCTTCCCTCGTCAGGCCTTGCACAGGGTAGTTCTGAGACACCCGCACTTGAGGTTTATCTGCAGGACAAAAACAGCCTCTTGTCAGTGCCCAGCCAGTGACTTCCACGCTACCCAGGCTGGAGAACAGCAGCCAACCCAGCACCGCTGCTGTCCTTGGAGCAGCCAACCCAGCACCACTGCTGTCTCTGGAGCAGCCAACCCAGCACCACTGCTGTCCTTGGAGCAGCCAATCCACCACCACTGCTGTCCTTGGACTACCCAGCTCAGCACCACTGCTGTCATCTGGCCAACCACCTTGGCATGTGGTGGGCAGTGGGCTAAGGGGTGGCTGACAGCAGTTGGCACCTGACCCAAGCACCACTTCCTCCAAAGAGGTTTTGCCACGCTCAAGTTCTGCTCCACAGCTGTGAGGTGCCCCTGTGCCTCCCTGCTGCGGGTGCCCATGGTGGGATGGATTCATTGGGCTGGACACTGCAGGGTGCCCCTGTGCCTCCCTGCTGCGGGTGCCCATGGTGGGATGGATTCATTGGGCTGGACACTGCAGGGTGCCCCTGTGCCTCCCTGCTGCGGGTGCCCATGGTGGGATGGATTCATTGGGCTGGACACTGCAGGGTGCCCCTGTGCCTCCCTGCTGCGGGTGCCCAAGGTGGGATGGGTTCATTGTGATGGACACTGCAGAGTGCCCCTGTGCCTCCCTGCTGCGGGTGCCCAAGATGGGATGGGTTCGTTGTGCTGGACACTGCAAGGTGCCCCTGTGCCTCCCAGCTGTNCTGCTGCGGGTGCCCATGGTGGGATGGATTCATTGGGCTGGACACTGCAGGGTGCCCCTGTGCCTCCCTGCTGCGGGTGCCCATGGTGGGATGGATTCATTGGGCTGGACACTGCAGGGTGCCCCTGTGCCTCCCTGCTGCGGGTGCCCAAGGTGGGATGGGTTCATTGTGATGGACACTGCAGAGTGCCCCTGTGCCTCCCTGCTGCGGGTGCCCAAGGTGGGATGGGTTCGTTGTGATGGACACTGCAGGGTGCCCACGCACGCCAACACCTTGAGCTTTACAAGCTGGAAACACACAAAGGAGCCATAGCCTCTGCTGCTCCAGGGCAAACAACAGAAGGTTCTGCTTCGTCCATCCCAAGCTCCTCTAAAGCCTAAAACAAATACAGGGAATGAAAGCTCTGGCGGCAAGGAAGCGACTCGAAAGCACTTCAGTAAGAGCCTGCAGGAGGAAAAAAGCCACAGCACAGCACAGCCCCAGAGCCCACAATTAAAAAATTCATTGCCTCCTGCAACTGGAGCCCAGATTAAAAAGGTAACCTGAGCTGTAGCTAAAGCCTTATCGGGGTGAGAAATCAATTCCCTGCCACAAATGCCATTAAGCCATATATATTTTTCAGGAATTTACTCAACTGTAAGGAACAAAGGGAGGCAAAAAGAAAACCAAAACAAAAAACCCAACAATCAGTATGCATAAAGGTTGAAAGCATTTAAATGTTTCTATTTCCTTGGAGAGTAACTGCTACCAAAACTATTGGCTTGCTGCATTTTATTAACTGTGGTTAACTCATTAACATGCTGCCTATGGAATAATAGAGATTAGGCACAAAAAAAAAAAAATCCGTGTCAGGATTTAACCAATTTAAACTCTCATAATTTTCAGTAATGGAATAAGCTACACCAGTAAATCCTCTCCTGAGATGCCTACACCACAAACACTTTATAACTAATCCCCATCACAGATGCTGCTCGCAGTGATGGAACGCGAGCGTCTCCGTGGTCCGGTACCCGTACGGGGACTGCCAGGCTCTGGGAGGATCACACAGCCCAGGGGCAGGGTCCCAGTTCCCCTGGAGATGCTGAAAACACTTTGGATGTGCACAACCAAGAGGTGGAAGTGACCAGTGTGGTTCAGGTGAGAGCTGAAGGTCTCTCAGGAGAGGGTGACAGAGGTTCTGAGTGCACCCTTGAGACAGATCCCCGGTGTACCTGGTTCCTTGGCACAGGGGGTGCAGGCACAGCCAAGGTGGTCCACACCTTGAAGCACTGGGAGGGAGGTGGCACAACCCCACCCAAGAGCAGCTGCTGAGGCACTGCCCTGAGCCATGGGCACTGACACAATGCACAAACACAAGGAGCAGAGCTGAGCCCAGTGCCATGCACAAAGAAATCACCAGCAGCAGCCTCAGCGCTGTGCTCAGGCTTGCTGCTCTCACTCCCCACGCCCACCCCCAGCCATCTGCTCCCTGTTTATTATTTGCTTTGCAGCAGCAGCTCGATGCCCGTGCCAGAGCCGTGGATGCCGTTAGACTCTGGGATGCAGAGAGGAGAGAAGCTCCTCAGCCCCGTGTGGCTGGGAAGGTGACAGCCACAGCTGGAGTGCCCCTCGCAGCGCCCCCCTACCTGTCCTGCTGCTCCCACCGGCTCCCATTAGACAGATTCTGCTCTTGTGACAACTGTGGAGATCAGGAGTAGTTTCCCGAAGGCTGTGCCCAGGCGAGCTGCAGGCTCACTGAGCCCTTCCACGTCAGCCTCCCAGCCCCATGGTCTTCATAAACCAAATGAAAGCAGCAGAGAGAACCCAAACCACCTTGACCCTGACACCGCAGGGACATCGCCCACAGCAGGACCCTGGCCTGGCAGCACAGGGGCACACACTGGAGGTGACAAAAGTGTTCCCAGTGGAGGCTGCATGGCAGGGCTTACCAGCAGTTAGAGCAAGCACTTGCAAGAGTGCTCCTGGGGCCTGAAGGATTCCAGAGGGCAGCTGGGCACTCAGGACCCTGTGCTCTCATCAGGCTCCTGGCACACCAAAAGCATTTTGCTTGCTCACAGACAGTATTTTGGGGGTGGTGCCATTTTCCCTTTTCCAGGGACATGTTACTGGATAACCTTAACTTCACAGAATCACAGAATTAACCAGGTTGGAAAAGATCCTTTCAAGATCATTGAGTCCAACCTATCTCTTCTCCCTCCAGTGCCAAGTGTCCCAGTTCAAAGCCAATTTTCTTCCAGTGATGGAATTTGTCAGTGCAGCTCTATAGAATGAAAGTGTCATGGGCTCCTGAGCTCAGCTGCCACACCGGTCTCTGACATTTGCCAGCCTGTATTGGTGAAGTGTGTTGGTTTCCAAAGTCTGGACCAGCCATTTGCCACCTATTAAGCACTTCATGTTAAGGGCCATGTTCTAGTGGCTGCACAACCTGGGGCGGCAGCTCTCTTGGATGGCGACCAGGACATAAGGCAAGCAGCAGCAGGGCTCTGACCACCGAGTGCCTTCCAGCAGGATCACTGCTGAACCTGGCGATACTACAGCGCTGGAGGACTGCACAACAACCAACACTTGCATCTCTGCATCCAAGCCACTGCATAGTTCACTGGCAGCCAATTAGATCTAACAACCCAAAGCTATTTCCTACTCTGCCTATTTCTAGAGGCTTAAAAAACCAGGCTGGTAATTTAATAAGGCACCTTTATTAAGCTAAACTCATTCAGGAGCTAAGAGCGATATACAAGGTTAAATGCCAGCAGTCGAAAGGTTACGTTGCAGCAGCAACCAATTTGAAAAACTTATTACAAACCCATTCTGCTTTTGATGAGAGTTCTGTTACCACAGCCCTGTGCTGCCAGCCTGCCAGCGCCACAACTGTGGTGGGCCCGGTGAGCATGGCACCAGCTCCTCACCCCTCGTTCTGTCCCAGTGCATGCCAGCCTCACCCCACCCCACAACATCCCTTCCTCACCCAAAATCCTGCAGTGTAGTTCCTCAGCAATGGGACCCCCTGGGGGCTCCTCCAGCCAACACTTGGTGCTGAAGCAGCACAGCTCAGACAGAGCCTGGCTGCCAGCATGAGAGAGGACACAAATGGTGTCAGGAGGATGGCACCAGGCTTTGTTCAGTGATGCCCAGCGACTGGGCAAGGGGTAAGGGGCACAAACCAGAACATGAGAAGTTCATCTGAACATGAGGAGAAACTTCTTTAAGTTAAGGGTGACAGAGCACTGAAGCAGGCTGCCCAGAGAGGTGGTCTTCATCTCCAGAGAGATTCCAAACCCACCTGGACATGTTCCTGTGTGACCTTCTTTATGTCACCCTGCCTTGGCAGGTGAGGTTGGACTCGATGATCTCCAGAGGTCCCTTCCAACCTCTACCATTCTGCATGACATCTCCCCTCCACCATCCCAGGCTGCTCCCACCTCAGGCTCCATGGTCTGGATTTCACCAAGACACTCCAGGTACTCTGCACCTGTCCCAGTTCTCATCTGCCTGGCTGCCTGCTCCCTTCCCTGCACCAAGGTTATTAATGGTGACTTTTGGAGAGCTTCAAATGCTTCATGGGTGTATGGAACAGCACCAGGGCAGACACCCAGGCCACCGCCTGTGCTCTAAAAGTACCATGGCTGGCCAGCTGCTCCCTAATGCCCATCCTGTGGGATCTGCCAGCCAGTGACTGCTAATCCACGTGAACATGAGCCCATTGATGCTGCTTGGATCTCCTCACCCAGACAGAGGAGCATCATGCCGAGGTCAGAGCCTCACAAAGCCTAAGCCCTGCCTGGCCAGGCCCAGCTGAAGGGCTGTCAGCCACTCCTCCCAGTTCGTTCTCATCAGCAAAGTGGCTGACGTGACTTTGCCAAATTTGCCCTTGACTGAAGGCATTTAAAGACTTGGCTGTGGCAGGAAAGGGGATGGCAGAGGTGAGGTGACACAAACACCTCCCTCTGAAGTCCTGAAGTGCTGGCTCGGAAAGTGCCCATGGAAGGCAGAGTCCAGGCTGTGCTGTGTGTGCTCCTCTCTCCCAACAACATTCCTCCCAGAAAACCTTATTAATGAGCTCGCAAATGAGCACCCAACTGGGAAATGTCACAAACAAGAGTGGCTAATGCCCCAGAAAATCAAATAACTGCACACTCGGCTGATCGTGGAGCTTTTCATATGTGCTAAAAGGGGGGGGGGGGGGGGAGAAAAGCAAAAAAAGCTTTAAATCAAAGTTTCTGAAGGGGTCAACACCTCAGCGAACAAAACAACTCATTTGTTCCCTTTTAGAAATCTCCAGATGATAAATTGCAGCAATGTTAATCACTTCACTGCGGACCCAGCAATTAATAGCTGTGCTGGAGAGGAACATGGGGAGGGCTGGGGCTGCGGCGGCATCACACACGGCCAGGCTGTGGCATAATTGGGTGCAAAAAATTCTCCTGTCAGAGAGTTTGTGCCCCCCAGCAGAGCTGGGCCAGGTCCTGGGGTATCTGTTTGAAGGACACGTCCACAGCACAGGGCTGAGCCTGCAGCTGGTGACAGCTTCAGGAGAGCAAAGGAAGACCAGCCCTGAGCAAATGCCAAGCCAAGGCTCTGGGACCTTCACTTCCAGTGCCACATAAGGAGATAAGGAGAAGTACCACAGAAGCTGAACTGAGACATCTCCAAGAATATCTGCTTCCATTCAGCTCCTTAATGACATTTTAATGCCTTTTGTTGCTTCATTTCCTTGCTAAAATTACACCCAGCCCTTGCCGGTGGATGTGAATCACGACAGGCAGCGGTTCCAGCCGGAATGGGGCACGGCTCCCAGCCAGGCAGCATGGCGTGGGTGCCCACCACTCCAGTCCCCCGTCACCCTGGGTGCCCACCACTCCAGTCCCCCGTCACCCTGGGTGCCCACCACTCCAATCCCTCGTCACCCTGGGTGCCTACCACTCCAATCCCTCGTCACCCTGGGTGCCCACCATTCCAGTCCCCCATCACCCTGGGTGCCCACCACTCCAGTCCCCCGTCACCCTGGGTGTCTACCACTCCAGTTCCCCATCAGCCCGGGTGCCCACCACACTGGTCCTTCAGCTGCTCCCTTTTGCAGGCTACAATTTAAGCAGTCCCCTGGGGTGATGATATGCCACCCCCTCCCCGCTGTGCAACCCACTCAGGTCATCTGGCTCTTGCTTGGTTTTTTTCTTGCATCTTAGGAAAAAAACATTCACCATCCTCTGGAACTGAGACAAAAAAATCCCTCACTGTCTGCGAAGGCTCCATCCATCATCCTCCTGCCCTTCCCCAATGCTTTTTGTGCTCAAGTCAGACACATTAAGTGCAGAGAAACACAAGTGCTGCTGAGAAGATTGTCCAGTGCCCTGCTGACTTTCCGGAGATGAAGCTCCACTGTGCCCTTGGTGGCAACAAGCAGGACTGAGAGGGAGAAGGCAGCAGCAGAGAGCTGAGCAAGGAACATAGCCAGATCTGAAGTGAAACTTTTCTGGCCACAAGAAAGGCAGGAGGGACCACATGTGTGAGGACAGGACTATCAGAGAGGGCTGATGGTCACCACATTGGAGATTGGCAGCTGGGATCCCTGCAAGGTAACCTCATGGTCAGCAAATAGACACAGAACCCAGCTGGGAGGATTCCTTTCCTCTGACTGCAAACCCTGGATGGGTCAGCTGGAACATACCGACTGTGCCTGACTGCAGCACTGCCTTCCCCAAGAGGCCAAGCCCAATCTGCAGCAGCTCAGACCAAGCTGCCCAGCTATGAAGACAAGAGGATCTTCTCCTCTGGCAGCCCACACGTCATCGGCTTGGAGCAGGAGGAGCTCAAGGGTAAGTCTGCTTGCAGCTGCCCTTGCTAGCCTAAGTTCAGGTACACCAGCAGGTACTAAATGCAAATGTCTGGATGCAGTCCAGCACAAGGAGTCCTGAAGCTGCTAATTGCTGGGAGCCGCAAGCTTGAGATGTGCAACTTGTTCAGCTGCTGCTGCTTTCCACTCAGGCCATCTGCTGCTGCCCATGGAAGGAGCCTGCTGGACTAGCATGGGTCGAGCCCACACACATAAACATGATGCCTTTGAATGAGCTCAGAGTTTAACTCAGTCCAGAACACAAAACCAACCCATGCAAAGCCCTCCTCAGCAGGTGCTTGAGGAGGCTCTGTGCTAGCTCCATTCCAACCCATCACAGAAGGGTTTGGGTTGGAAAAGCCCTTCGAGATCATCCAGTCCAAGCATTCTCCAACTCTACCAAGACTGCTTTTAAGCCATGGCCCTCAGCACCACATCTCTGCATCTCTGAAACACCTCCAGGCATGGAGATGCAACCACCTCCCTGGGCAGCCTGTGCCAGTGTTCAAGAACCCTTTCAGTCAAGAAGTTTCTTCTAATATTCAGCCTAAACCTCCCCTGCTGCAGCCTGAGGCCAAAAAGTTCAAGTGTAAGAACAATATTATGAGAAGAACTCTGAAAGGTTTAGGCTGCACTGCAGGAGCACAGAAGTGCTTTAGTGGTTTATCATCCCACACATGCACTTGCAGAACTTAAAAGCCTTAATCTGAAGCACATTGGGAACACAAACTCAAGACTACTGTGACTCAGTACAACAGCTCCAAAACAGCCAGAGGGGACACCAAGATCAGTGAAACCCCTGCAATGGACACCCCAGCAGCCTCCAGCCTGTTAGCTGAAGGTTGTGTCCCCTGTTGTGTGACCCAAGTCACTGCAGCTGGCCTCTGCTTTGCCCTTGTTGCACAGGGAGCCCTGTAAAGGCTGCCAGTGAAAATGGCCAGGAAGGGATTTCTTTGAGAAGATGGAAAATAAAATGTTACTAAGCTTAGTGCAGACCTCCCCTGACCCATCCACCCACCAGTGCTGCAGAGACTCTGAAGGGAAGCCTGGAGAAGCCTGATGAGCCAAGGGCAGAAACCCAGCAAGGCTGCAGCCCCTCGGCCTGGCGGGGAGCTGGGATTCTTCTTCTCCCCGTTCAGTATTTGATCAAGCCTCACAAAGGTGCTGATGCATTATTAAAGTTAATGGAGCTCTACAAGAAATGTTAATGGACATTAAGTTTGCATAAATGAATTACACATTAGCAGAGCTGGGATCTGCCAGCTGAGCTGGTATCTGATCAGTTCTGTTTTCCTCATTACAGGAACATCACTTCCCGCTCCTCTCCCAGATAGGAGAATTGTAACCAAGATGTTCAGAATCAAAGCACATAATGAGGCAGACAGGATGAATTAACACAAAACTTCCTCCTCTCCTTTTCATTCACCTTACAGTTGGAGTGAACCTGCAAAACTGAGTGCTCAGAACCACCCTGGCACCTGGGCTCTGACTCTGCCTTTAGCAGCTCTTTCCTGAGCAGAGCTTTGCTCTCGGGAGCAGCTCCAGCAGCTGAAGGTCAGGCATGGCTGCATTTGGGACCACAGGGACCTGCAGGTAGCTGCTCATAAACCTTGTTAATGCCATCAGAAGAGCAGCTCCTAAGGGGAAATGAAGTGCACTATGAGCACTGAAGATGTTTGAGGCACTGCAGAGGGTGGGTGGCCTCCAGCAGCGGTGTCACTGCAGATTCCACACAACTCCTGGAACTGTGCCTTGGGAAAGTGTTGCATGTTCACAATGAACAGCCTTCAGTTCCTTTTGCACAGTACCAGGTTTCTGCCAGCAAACCCGCAGTGGTGGCCAGCTGCTTTGATGTGGGAGTAGGGAAGCACTTTTCAAAGAGCAAGTAGGTTGCTGAAAGGAAAATGCTCAGATTTAATCTGTTCTGACAATTACAAAGCCCAGCCAGGACCCTTTGATGGTGCAAATTCTAGGTACAGAAAGTTATTCCTTAGAAGAAAGAAGGTACCACAGAAGGGTTTGGAAAAGTCGTGGTTTAACCCATGCAGTTGTACCACCGTGCTGAGGTCAGCATCACAGGACACAAAGCCCAATGGGTTTTGTCAGGTAGTGGCCAGCTCCTGGACTCCTAGGCCAGCAGTTTCCTGTGTTCAGAGAATGAGAAGTTCTACTACTCACACATGACCTCCAGGTAGCGCTGTGTCTGCAGGTCCTTGACCGCAGGGTGATCCACCAGGCAGATGACAGGGACCCCATCGTCCTCCCGCCCCACCTTCAGCACCAGCTGGCTGGTCACCGTGTACATGTCCAGCCACTGCTCCACCTCCGACTTGCCTGTTGGGAGAGGACAGCAGGCAGGGAGTGAGCAGCACCGCACCATGGGCACCCCCCTTTGGACAAGTGTCCCCCCTCTGCCCACAGAGGTTTTGGGGAGGGGAAGCAGCATCCCTCTCCATCAGGCTGCTGCCAGATGAAGTCCCCACTGCGCTCCCATGGCAAGCAATGATCCCCTTACACCAGCCCTAAATCTCCAAGCTCCCAAATCAATGCACAACAAATCCCCTCCCACTCCTGAATCAACAATTAGCCAGAAAAGTGATTAAACAGATTAACTTAATTAAAAGACATATTGATAGGCTGCAGCATTCCAGCAGCACATGAAGGAAAGCCTGGCAGTGGTGGTTGGAGCAGAGTATGGCTCTGGACCAGCTGCCTGGAGAATGAGGCAACAGAAAGGAGGAGGGAGAGAGGGCAAGGCAGTTGGCAGTTGGCAGTGGGCAGTGGGCTGCCTTCCACCATGTTCAATATGCCCTCAGCAGGGCTCCTACTCAGATGCTTGTAAGTGTTGGTCTTGGAGAGGGAAACTACTCCTGCCCTTGCTGGGAGTAGGTTTGAAGCAATGAGCCTGGGCTCCGCAGAGAGCCCTTCGGTGTCTCAGGTGGGTGAGGCACAGAGGAGTTGTCAGCCCAGCTCACATCTACCCACAGGCCCAACCAGCAGCACGTCAACGGCGATCAGAGGCAGCGACTGGAATGTGCAAACAGCAGGAGCAGGCAGAGCTGGGGGAGCTCAGGCAGCCAGAGCTATGAATATTCAGCTGAACACAGAGAGACGCTCCACAAACAAGAGAGGCAGACGTGAGGCCGAGCTGGGAACCTGCGGAGCCCTGAGCTGAGAGCATCCCACCCACAGCCGGCACAGCGCGGAGGAAGCTGCCGCAGGAGGAATTCAGCGCATGGCTCCAGGGCTGTCCTCAAGGTCACCTGCAGCTACTGCAGTCTGCCAGGTGGCCAGGGGACCAAGTGGACTTCAGCCCTTCTGTACTGGGGACTCATCTGTCTGCCCACACAGCCCTTTGCTCCCAAGCTGCGGTTTAAAGCAGCTCCTCCCATGGTTTGTTTTTTCCCTTCCTTTTTTTGTTCCCCTCAAATTGGTATTGAGGACAAAGCCTCAGAAATCCTCTCAGAAATCACTGCAGCTGGCTGCAGACAGGAGGCAGCTGAGGGCCACACGTACCAGTCAGCTCCTTGTTCCCTTTGAACCATCTGATGGTGGTGGCTGGTCTGCTGGCCATGGCAGTACAGTTCAGCTCAATCTCTTCCCCCTCCACGGCAACTTCTTTCTGGATGTCGATGACCAAGTTGCGCGGTGGAACTGTAACGGCAAACACGGGAGGAGACATGTGGTGAAGAAGCCATTGTTTGATCACTGCCACAAGGCACCCCCCCAGGAAAACTCATCACATTGACCCAAGGAGAGGCCAGCACCACCTCTGGGACCTTCTGGTGGATCAGCTCTCACATGGGTGGTTTCTCAGTTGGCAAAACCAGCACTTTTCCTCCCCACTTAATGACCATCGGCACTTCACAAATGGCCACTGCTCAGCTCTGGAGCTCTGCTCTCTGCCGGGCAGGCAGCATTCCAGGGAAGAGCTTTTGACTCCACACTGCTCGCCTGTGCCTGCTGCGGCTCAGAACTGCAGCTTGACTCCAGGCACGTTGCTTGACTCTGACAAAGAGAGGAAACACAGCGGCTGACATTTGGAAGTGCTTTGCTTACTCTGCCTCTAACCTCACGCTGCAATTTTTCTCTCCTGCTGTGGAGCTTCCAGGCTCAGCTGGCAGCGGTGGAAGGCAGCCAGCAGGCATCAGGCTCATTTAAGAGGCTTGAGAAGTCAGCGTGCGCAGCGCGGGTTGGAATGCTCTCACATTTGGAGCCCATCAGGCCACCACAAACCAGGCACCAGAGCTGAGAGCTCCAGGCACAGGGACATGCACCCACAGCACAGGGATGGGACTATGCTGGTGTCCCACAGATGGATCTTCTGGAGCCCAAAACCTTTTAAACACTACTGCAGATTAAGGTTGGAAAAAACCTCTAAGACCATAAAAATCCAGCCTCCTGCCCAACACCTCTGTGCCCACTAGGCCATGTCCCGAAGTGCCACATCTGCTCATTTCTTGAACACCTCCAAGGTTGGGGACTCCACCACCTCCCTGGGTAGCCTGTTCCAATCCCTGACCACTCCTGTAGAAAAGAAATTCTTCCAACTATCCAACCTACAGCTCCCCTGGCGCTGCTGGAGGCAAACACTCCATGAACATTACCCCAGGAGCACTGAGCAGAAGGCTGTGACTTCAGGGGGATACCAACCACTGCAGCAGTCAGGAACGTGACAAACTAGCTGAAAACTTCCAGCACGGGTGGCAGGAATCTCTTCCCCATGGAAGAACCCACAGCTAGCAAGGCAAAAAGCAGGCAAAAATGAGCATCAAGAGCTCACAGAGTGCATAGCTGGAGACAAACCCCAGAACTTCCAAAGGAACCTCAACCTTGCTCTGATCAATGTGATTAAGCAACTGCATGGTTCAGATGTGACTAACACGATTCTGAGCTAATGAAGAACAAATATGTACAAATAGCATCCAGATGATCAAATGGACTTAAATTAGTCACTTGTGGCTTCTCCCTAAAAGGAACAGAACGGGCTCCATATTTGAGCCTTTCACATCTTCCAATTAGGCAGCAACAAATCTCCACAGTGTGTCACAGCAGACACTGAGGTGCATGGGGAGCAGGGAGAGCTGCTCCAGCCAGCGCCGAGCTGCCTCCTGACGCCCCCTCCAAAGGAGGATGCCTCCAGACTCCTCTCTGAGACCAGCATCATTAGAGGCAGAGCAGCAGAAACACTCTTTGATAGAATCTAAGGCAGATCAAAGCCTGAGTGGTGACTGCGAGATCTGCACTGGGGAGCGCGTTCCCAGGGGCACCAGTGCAGACCCAGCTCCTCTGCCTCAGCTCCTGCCCACGCCACGGCCACAGCCCAGGAACAGGCTCAGCTCGACCTTGCCACACAACATCTCCCTCACAGAGCTCTGACCAGGGTGTCTTGGCCATGGTCACTCTTGCTCATGGCATGGCAAAGCCAGCAGAGATTTCTCCTAATTAGGGAGTCAGTAACAGAGAGGACAGGAGGCAGGTGCCCCTTCAGTGCCACAGCACCACACAAATGCCAGCCAGGGTAAATGGTCCCCTCCCTTGTGCTCCAGCACCAACAGCCACAGTCCTTGCCTGCCTCATGAGCTCACATTTGGCCCGAGGATGCCATGAAGGTGAAAGCAGAACACTCAGTGCTTTATGGGTGCCAGGGAAAGGCAGGCACACAGTGGCCGTGCTGTAATCCCTCCTCCACAGAGCTGAGGGACAAGGTGGGGAACACGAACTGTCCCCTGAGCTCCTCAAAACCCCCAACCCCTGCATTTTGTCTCTTCACTCCAGAGGCAGGCAGTGCTGGCTTGGAGGTGATCAGGGCAGCTGCCATGATTTCAAACAACTTCCCAGCATTGCTGGCTGAGATGAATCCCAACCAGCTACATCTGCATGTGCCTGATGAGAGAGGAGAGCTGGAGGACAGCTGTGAACATGGGAAGTGCACAGACTCAGAGGGTGTTGATAACCCTAATAGCTGTAGTAGAACTGCTTATAAACATTACTTACACAATGTGTAAAACCTAAGCAGCAAATCTCATTAAGTGAAAGGAGGAAGATTCAGACTAATCAGGGAGCGAGATCTGATGTTAACTCCCCCTCTGTGGCTCAGAGTCTCCAATTAACACAGCCCTGGAAGCTCTGCAGGAGGAGCTCCAGCAGCAGGAGTGTCTGACATGGGCAGTGGCACTACAGCCACACCTGCATCTGGTGAAGCCCAGGGGAGTGAAGGACAGGGAAGAGCCTACGGGGCTGTGTGGGAGCAGGTTTGGCTAGGGGACACAGAGGGCACAGGGCAGAGCTGGCTTTGGCTCTGCAGGCAGCCATCCTGAGGCAAAGGCGCAGGCTATGGACACCAGCGGCGTGGCTGTACCGACACAACTGGCCTAAGCGAACACGAAGCTCTCACTGACCACGAGCTGAGCTCCAGACTGCCCTGCACACCATGTCAGCTGAGAAGGCTGCAGGAACTTCACACCTGCAGAGCAGCAGGAGGTTTGCCAGTGCTGACGCTGGTGACACCTGCCCTGAAGGAGCATCACAGCTGGGCAAAGCTGCCGTCGCTTGGCATTAAACTGCAGCCACTCACACCCTGGGTTCAGGGAGGAAGGATTGGGGATGTGGCCAGAGTGGCAGATGACTGCAAACACAAAATCCATAAAATGAGCACTGCCCCCATGCTGGGAAGTGGTCACATCCCTCAGTGTTCCCTCTGCACACCAGATAATTACTGAAAGATATTTGCTACAGCTCCTCCTGTCCAGCTGACTCCTTCCCTTCTCCCTGAACAACACAACCACTGTGACTCCTCGTCTCTGCTTCCCTTGGCAGTGCTGCCTCTCCTCACCCCAAACAGAGGAGAAATGAGGCAGAGTAGGGTTTGTGCTGCACAGCTCTGCCCTTCTTCCAAGCCTGGGGCTGCACAGACATCACACATCACTTCCAGGACGTCAGCAGGTTCAGGCTGCCCTGAAAAGCCAAACGACTCACTCAGACACTCTCACAGAGCAGTGACAGAACTAAGAGCTCATCCTCAAGGCTGTCTGCAGATGAAAGCTGGTATTAAACCCCGCTCCCTAAGAGGCAGGAAAGCCTCAAAGCCTCTCCAAGTGACCTGCCCAAGTAAAAGAGGCTTGGAAGTGGAGAACACCTCATGCTTACACCTCTGCTTACTCTTTGAAGCCAAAAATTGCCTGCAGGTTCAAGGCCTAAGCTTATGCACTGAGCTGCTGAAGAGCTGAGCTGGGCTGCAGTAGGAGAGCTCTCAGTGTTACAGTCCTTGCTGTGTTCATGGCCAGGGAGCTGTGGCTCTCCCTGGGTGGCTGTGCAGACCCCAACCCTGCCAAGTTCCCCACCAGCACCTCCTTGGTCCTCACCCAGCACTGTGATGGTGGTATAGATCTCCTGGGGGGGGTCGGTGTAGAGCTGGCAGAAGTACCTCCCCTCGTCAGAAATGGACACGTTGGTCAGGGACACTCGGAGCTCGCTGTTGGAGAAGTTCACCAGCTGGAACCTGCTGTCCTTCAGTGCTGTGGAGCAAGAACACCAGGATGAGAGAAGCACCACAGAGCTCTGCAGAATGAGCAGTAGCATCTGGATGAGCACCCACAGGTTCCTGATGGCAGCTGCCATCCTACTGCTGACCTCCGGGGCTGGACCTGGAGGTAAGAAGCTTATTGTGACAATCCACATCTAGGAGGACCTGTTTGTGCCTGTATGCAGCCACTGGACTGGGGACAGTGAGGAAGGGAACTCGGAAAAGAAGAGGGTAAAACTTGATTCCTGACCAGTAAGGGCTGCCCAGGTTCTTTTAAGAACTCAGGAAGGGAACAGCAAACAGAAGGGCCTGGAACAGTGGTGCAGGAGGAGTGAAGCAGCACGGAGACATCCTCCGTCATCCAGCCTTGAGAACGTGATCTGCCAGGAGTTCCCATGGCACTGGGCACCCTGCACCAGTGTGGCACATCCTCATGGTGACACCAAGCAAAAAATTCACAGCTGCCACCAAGCTCCATGGCATTGTCACAACAGCCAGGCACTGGGCATGGGGGTGCCAGGAGATGTGCGTTTGGTGACAAGGCAGCAATGATTGTCCTGCAAGTTTTTAGCCTTCAACCAGAACAGATTGCCTTGGAGAATGCTGCACTGCCAGTGCTGGCCTGCTCACTGTGTTTGAGTCAGCTCAATATTGGCACTGCAGGGCCCTGGACCACTGCAGCCAGTGCCTGGAGCAGGGAAGCAGCCTGGCTCCTAGCAGTGACCTTCAGGGTGAGCATTAAGGAGGCAGATGATGGCTGCCTGCCTCACCCACCCTCTGCGGCACTGTCCAAAGCAGGTGAGGCACAGGCAGAGCTGCTCCCAGCCAAGCAATTGGAAACTTACGCCTGAAATCCCGGAAGTAAATGGTTTGCCTGTTGGGATTCAGCAGCTGGATCACGGAGTCGTCACTGTTCTTGACGCGGCAGCTGATGGTGGCCACGTCCCCCTCCACCACCGTCACGTCCTCGGTCACCAGATTCTGGCCATCGCCTTTGAGAGAGCAGAGAGGAGACAGAAAAGTCAGGATGGCAGCAAGGGACACCTGGGCACAAAGAGCTGCACCAGCACTGACTGAGGCCACTCTGCCACAGTCATCTTGGGTTCCTCACCAAGCAGTCTCATGAGGAAGGACCTTCTGTAGGAGGAACCTTGGGCAGGCAACCAGCAGAACCAACAGGGGTTACCAGCAGAACCAGTTGGGAGTTATCGACAGATCTCCATTGCCACCCCACACCTCTCCTTGCCTCAGAGGAACCAGCTGCATGCCACATGCATGGAAGTGGCTGAAGTCCCCCTCCTCCCTCAGCAGAGGACTTTGGTTAAAGGACCTTGCCAGAAGAGCTCTCTGGCAGCAGCCCTGCTCCTGACTGCAGCTGACACTTGCAGGACCAAGCTGGCTTGCTCGGTGCAGTCAGGAGACACTGCTGATGTCCAGAGGTGCACAAAAAGGATCCTGTGCAGTGATGCTGTGGGAGCCTTGCAGCCACTCACAGGTCACCACTTGCTAAGGTCTCCTGCTAACGAACCCAACCCTCAGTTCACCCAACCCTCAGCTCATGTGCAGGCTCTGGAAGCTGCTCCATGTGTGAGAGGATGGGAACTGGAGGAAGCTTTGCAGCCCAGGGCTCCATCATGCTGGGAATCTCACTGAGGGCTGAAGGGGGGAGAGGACTAGAGGACACCACCCAAGAGAACACTAATTGGGGTCCCTTTTGGGAACAACTTGGGTCTGCTTTCAAACCTGTCAGGCGTGATGGGCCAGGAGCCAGGTGGAGTAGGAGGAATTTCAAGCCAATTTGCCCAACACAGTGAGGATAGGTGGGCACCTGGCCAAGGGCTGGGTGGCCAGGAGAAGGCTTCTGCTCATTAACAGCTCCCTCTCCATGGAGAGTGGCAGGGTCAGTCCAGCTCCTCAGCCCGCCAGAGAAAATGCCACGACACAGGATTTTCACAGTGCCTCCAAGCAGCCTAACTGGGGACGTTCACCATTCTCCTGCATCCTCTCCATTCCTCTCCCACTCTCCACTGGACACGTCACGGACACAGAGCTCTGACGCAGAGCTTGCATCATCTGGAAGGGAAGAGGCTGCAAACAAGCAGACTCCCTCCCAGCCCTGACGGCACCAGGTTGAAGTCTGGACACATCTTCCTGCTCTCTTGATACAAGTTCCACCTCTCCAGATTGATGAACTCCAAAGAGCAGCCTGAAGGGTTGTTGTCAAACAGACCAACACCCAACGGGGCTGAGTCCAGGCCTGTGCCAGGAGGTGCAAAGAGCCTGTCAGTGGGTGTCTGCTGGGCTCTTGCAGTTCCTTCTGCAGGTTGATCATGCTCAAAGCCCTCAGAGCAGAGGACGAGCATCCAACCACCCCATCTCCCTGTCACCATCCCTAACAGAGTGTCACCTGCTGTTAACACCTGAGTTTGTCAACCTGCCTGTCCAAAGATGGAAACAGGACCCTGTCACTTATCAGCACAGCTTCCTGCCCATGTGGCAGCAGTCCTCACACCCAGCCCACAGGGTTGGAAGCTCGCTAAAGACACCTGCAGGTAGGACAACCTGTTAGAAGGTGACAACCTCTTGTTGTAGCCATTACTGAGCACAGAAGCCAGCGACTGGAGCCCTGCCTGATGTCCCCAGCAGCACTGGGACTACAGCCACACATGTCCCCTCCTGCACTCGGGGACAGGACCTCAACCCCACTGTACCACTCATGCAGACCCCAGAAGCTGCCAGCCAAGAGCCACATCCACCACTCACTGCAGGAGGAGCAGGGAGGTGAAGCCACAGAGCAGGTCCTGTCCTCAGCAGCCCAGCAGGCTCCAGCAGAGGCAGCATCAAACAGCTCCGAGGCACAAACCTTAAACACTGCTAACTGCTGCTAGGGAATCATTTCATCAAAGCCATTCCAAAGAAGGTTCTTGCACAAGGATCAGCTCCATGTGTTCTCCTCGGTGCAATATTCACTACAAATCATTAACAAAGCCATTAAGATTCGATTTCCATCTCAGCAATTATTGCCAGCATATTTTTTTACATTTACTTTAAAAGACTCAATCCTGTTTTCAATTCATTAAACTGCTCCTTGCGTTTACTGAATTTTACATCAGCTCAGAAGCCTGTTGGAATTAATAAGAATTACAGTAGAAGTAATTTAGAAATAAATTATTTGAAGTTCAAGCCACTGAAGCTTTTCATGCCAGGATGCTGCTACATTAAGCCCACTGAGTGATGGCTTTAGAAGTCCAGATCTTGGACCAAGCTGGCACTGAGCTGCCTCTCCAGAAGGCTCTTGTCCTCCCCGAGGGCCTGGGGTTAGCAGTGGCAGGGTGCATGTAAGGACAGGCTGAATGCAGGCTCTGAAGCAGCTCCAGCCTTGGCTTATTCCATCTCCCGGGGCCCTGATCCGGCCACTGCCTGCCAAGCCCCTCTTGCTCTGCTGCCCTGAGCTTGCCTATGGGCAGCCCCAGCCCGTACTGGGCACCGCTCTGGGCGCCCGTACCCAGGGCTGCTCCCACGGCGGGGGTCAGTTGCAAACTCTACACGAAATAAAGAGGCAAGCTGTAACTCTTTCCCCACTGGTAGCAGACTGAGGCAGAGGGGAGCTCTGATGACAAAATATCCTTGCTGGTGGTGATGATCCTCCAGTTCCTACCCAGCCCTAAGCCACAGGCACTCCACGCTGAGCAGCAGCACTGCGGATTCAGGCTGGGGGACGCTGCCACAAACCCTTCCCAGGCAAGAGTCACCTGCATCATACCTGAGCTATGTGAGCCCACAACTCCAGCAGAGCTCCTCCCAGCCAACTGAACCAAAGGAAACAACCCACAGGGATACACAAACTGCTGCTGAGTTCAGGGAAGAGCTGAGGCCATGCTCACACCACAGATTAGTGCAATCTGAATGCCATGACTTTGCTGTCAGACCCAGCGCTCTGGAAGGAAAGTGGTGGTGGTGGTTAACCCAGCAGCCAAATCTGAGGTAGACACTAGGCAGGTTTGCTATGCAGGCAGCAATTCCCCTCCTTCACCTCCTCACTGTCGCTGCTCTCCCCCAGCAGCTCCTCTGCTCCCCATTCATCATCCCCTTAACACACCCAGCACGAAGCCTCTTTACAGGGAGCCTGCAGCAGCACAGAGACTTCCTGTCCTGATCAGATACAGCAGCAGGGAAAAGGAGGAAATCAAATTGCCTTTGAATGTCTCTGCAGAGCTGCTTCAAGGAAGGAGCAGCTGACAGCACAGCACCAGGGGAGCTGGGTGTTGCACACAGCACTGGTGCCACTCCTGAACTTTGGATCAGAATGGACAATCCGCACCAACTGCACTGCAGGAGAAGGCAACTGCTGCTTGTAGAGTTAATCTCAGGACATCTCTTTCCAAGCACATGAATGAGGACAACTTTAGCTGGGGCTGCTCCAAGCCACACCTGCAGAAGTGGGCACAGACCACAGCTCTGTCAGGTGCCAGCACTGCTGTGGCTGAGCAGGGCCTGCAGAGCTGCTGACAGCCATAGGCTCTGGGTAGCCCTGCTCCAAAACACACAGCAGCGCCCAGCTTGCGGCCCCTGAGGTGCATGGCAAGGAGCCAGAGACAAGGATGCTGTCGCCACTGGCACAAAGGAAGCTTCTTGTGAGGACTTCACAGTGAAGGGAGGCAGCCTGAGGCTCCTTACACCCCTGCGTGGTCTCTAGCGGAACCCCATGAGGCCAGAGTCCAGAGCCACAGGTGGGCGTCTGGGCACAGTCCTGCTTTCAATCTGATCTGCACCCTCCAAGGAAAGCTTTGCTTTCCACCAGGACTTACAGCTCACCTTCTGAAACAGCAACTTTCTCTTCTAGGCAGCTCCAGTTACCAGCTCTGTGACCCCAAGTCAAGCCCCCCGAGGTTTTCCTGCACTCAGGTAGCTCCTGCTCCCTCTTTTGCATCTTCTCTGGGGCCAGCAGTTGGCTCAGCATGGCCAAGAGGCAGCTCCACTTCCCATGACAAGCCAAGAAGCAACAGTGGCCAACGAAAAGTTCTAGAAACATCTCCCTGTGGGTTTGGTCTGCAGTGCAGGTCCAGTGCTGTGGGAATGCTGCTGTGAGGTGTGCCCAGTTTGCTGGGCACAGAGAGCCACAGCCTTAGAGCCACACTGCACAGCCTTTGCTGCAGCAGCAGGAAGGGGGCATGGCAGCTCCCCCTCCCTCTCTGAAGCAGTTCCCATCTGGGGGGAAAATCCCAGGCTGCTTCTGCTCCTCACAGCCATTCCTGTGTCCTCCCCTGGCACTGCAGGGACAAACCCACCTCTGCTATTTGTATCCTCAGTGCCAGCTGTTCATTCTTCTTGTCACCACCTTTCCTCAGCCTCTCTGAGAGCAGGGACCCATTCCCCCTCTCCCTCAGCACACATTTTGGGCAGCTCACACCAATAAGAAGGCTCTCAGCATGTCCCAGCAGTGAGGAGGCAGCTCCTGTCCCCAGCTCACCCTTCCCTGCTCAGTGACTCTGCTCTCCAGAGCCCACAGGCTCAGCATCACTGCCCGGGGGGAGCAGCTTTATGCTGTGAAACACACACTTTGGGAAAACAAACTGCAAACGCTAGCCAGTTGTGCTCAGCTATTAAATTTGTGGGGAAAAACCAGGCTACAGCCACCTTTATGGCTTAAAGAGTAGGAATAAAAGATGACAATGGCTGCAAACTGACACCAGAGGCTGTATTTACCTTAAACATCTGTGAATTTCTGTGTGATGGAATGGCACAGGGGAACGCCTGCTGCTGGCTGCCAGCAGACAGCACCAAGCTGCAGAAGTGATAGAGGAAGGGCAGCAGCAAGGCTGGCACAGCACTGGCAGTCACTCACAGACCAGTGACCCACACCCCATGGAATGGTCACCACTCCCACAGACCAGTCACCCACACCAGTCCACTGGGCAGACCAAACTGCTTCCCTTGCTCTCCAGGCCAGAAACCTTTTCTCTGCCCTGGCAGCCTCTCTGTTTTTGGCTGCTGGGCCCCCAGGGTCCATCAGCAGTACCTGACACCCTCCCCTCCTGCCATTCCCAGCAGGCTCATCAGAGCAGGTCTGTGGTCTGTCCCCCTGCCCAGGTTAGCTCACACTTGCCTTTCTCCTACCCAGCTATTGCTACATTGCCTGTGTCCCAGAGGCTGCCAGCAGTGGGGACAGGTGATCGATTCCTCCCTCATCTGTCACTGCCCGGGACGGGTATGGCCAACGAGGCACCTGGGAGGCCTGTGGGAAGGATCTGGCACAGCTCAGTGTTAGCACCAGGCTACCTAAGCCTGTTGCTCTGCAAACCCCAGGTCCCCATTCCCTGTCTCTAGCCACAGCTTATGACATGGTGCAACCTTTCCCCACTGCACCCAGTGTGCACCGGCACCAGGCCAGCATCTCTGGACCATTTGCAGGAAGGATCCCCCAAGTCCTGCTCAGCACAGGGGAGCTTCTGCTGCCTAAAAGCACAAGGTGCAGGTTCTGCTGCTGTGGCTGAGCCAGGAAGCTGTGTGCCCGGTTCAGAACTGATTTCTTAAGCCATTGGACAGTCCTTAAATAAAAGATGTTGCCGCTGCAGCTTTTGACTCTATTTATCCATCTCTGCATCTACCCAGGGATGCTCCAGCAGCTGAATGACCTTTCCAGAACAGCTTTCAAAAAACACAAGCAGCTGATCTCTTGTTTTTATTCTGGAGGCTGATGGTCCATCAGCAAGACAATAAAAGGTCACTTCTTAAAAGTCTGTCTTGCTTTCCTAAGGTCAGAGGTGCGTCAGAGCATCACCAAAGGACATCTGTGTGAGCACTGCTCCCTGGCTGCCGAACGTCAGGGATGCAGAAGATCTCGTGGTGGAAGAGTTCGAGAATAGGAGGTAGGATGAGGGAGTCATCTCCTGCGAGATGCCTGTGGGCTCCAAGGGGCTGTCAGGGGCATGCTGAAAGGGAGGAGCGAGGAGTGGCATGGAGAAGAGAGCAAAGTGCATCGAGAGGTAAAGCTGTGCAGAGCCCCCGAAGAAACACAGGGTGGGTTCCTTTGGCCCCTCCTGCCACGCAGCCCTCACTGCCAGACACCACCCATCGTGGGCACCACCCAACACCCAAGGCTTTGCTCGGGAGCAGCATCAGCCAGAGAGCAGCAGCTTGACAAGAGGAGCTGGTCCCAGGCCCTGCTGCCTCTGCTCAGTGTGTTCAGATAAGGCTCAGTTAGGATCAGGTTTCCCTGATCAGGATTCCCACTAACAGCCTCCCTGGCTGCATATTATCTCCCAGCCACAGCACTGCCAAGGACACCCACAGCCAGGATCTGAGCAAGGAGACCTTGATGAATCCAGAGTGAGACACAGGTGGAATTTCTCCTCTGCCATGCCAGGTTCCACGAGGACTTGCAGGGAAGGAGGGAGCTCTGGTGATGGGTTTGGTTTGCACAGACGCCGAGTGCCTTCGGAGCCCTTACACTGTCAGGATAAGTTTGGTCAACAGTTCCCCTGCCTCAGGGTCCTCCTGGCTCTCCTGGTTGAGACCCTGAGCATGGAAAGTGAGGACTCAGGTGTCTGCAGGTCTGTCACCTGCACTGTCACCTCTCCTCTTCTGCCTGGCAGCAGCCACATGCTGCCGATCGAGCACAGCAATGGCCATGCTCTGCGCCGGCCTTTGGAGGAAGCTCACCCAGCTGCTCCTCCTCCACCTTTCCCTGCCCAGCAAACCGGCATCCATCAGGCACCACAACTGGGCCCGCCCTTGGCACCAGGACATGACACTAAGCACCTCAACCCTCACTCTCCAGGACACCCTTGAGATCTCCAAGCACCTTCTGAAGAGCTGCCCCTGCTGAAGTCTGTTTTGCTGCACACTCAATCCTCTGATACTACAGCAGCTGCCTGAGGCACAACAACCACGTCCCAGACCCACTCTCACGGAACAATGGGATTTTCCAGTAACGAGGAAAGCTGTTCCCAGTCAGATGCTGGGTTTCCTTTCACCCTAATGAGCAGACATCTCTTGCAGCCCTACCTGCAACCCAGTTCTTGCAGACTTTAACATCTCCTTTTTTTTTTTTTTTTTTTTTTTTTTAACTGCCAGCAGCATCTGTCACCATGTGCAGCTTAATAATCTCCTTCAAACCCAAGAAATCTTTATTTCCATAAGGCACCCGAGATGAATTTTGATCACCAGGAGCCTGTTCTCCTTCCTAAAGGACAGACCCCCCCCCCAACTGCTTGCACATCCAAGCTGGAATCTCTGGGCCCACCCCTGCAATAGCCAAGAAGTGAATGAGAAAATTAACAACCAGCATGCAACAAATGTCCTGGGGCACAGTGGCTAACAGGGAAGCAGTTGGAATGGTGTTTTTCCTGAGGTGTCACAGGCAATTCCCACTCCCGGGCTGAGGTAGTGTGCGGCCAGCTGTAAATCCCAGCACTGCACTTGCTGCATTATCCACAGAAGTGATTCTGCCAGCCCTCAGTAAAAGCCCTGCAGAACTTCCCAAAGCATTTACCCTCACAGGGAATGAGAGGGGGAAAATCCACTGGCTGCAGGGACCCAGAGCGTGGTCACCTCAGCTGCCTCCCCTGCGCAGCTCCCCTGGGCACCCCGAGGTGAGCTCTTACCCTCCCTGGGTTAAGATGAGTCTATGCTCTGCCCTTTAAAGCTAATCCCAGTTTGCAGTTACAGAAGAGCCAATCCTGATTCTCACTCCAACACCAGTGCTCCCAGTTGCTTTCTTCACAAGTGTTTACCTTCTGGGATGGGATTTGATGTCCCAGTTGTGGATGCTGGTCCTGTCCTGCCCGAGGGCACAGCACTGCTGCTCCCAGTCAGCTCAGGCTGAAGCCAACCTGCTGCAGGGTGCCAGCCCTTCCCAGAGCCTTCCTCTGTACCCAAACCTGGAGTGAGACATCCTTGAGGAGCTGTCTGCATGCTCTGCCTTGTGCCACATGCTGCAGAAACCAACCTTCCTGGGTAGCTAAAGATTCAGAAGTGAGGTGCCTCTGGCTTTGCCAGTCTCCAGAACTCACACATTTTATTTCCTTCAGTCCTTTTTCCCCCAAGATATGGCAAAAAAATGCTGCTGCTATCTTCCAGGAAGAACAGGGGTTGGAGTGGGAGCTACTGCTGTCAGTTGCTGTGAGCTTCACACACAACCAGGCTCAATAAACTGAATTAGCAACATCTCAGCACACGAGGGAACCAGCAGCAGTGCCAGAAGCACAGCACAGTGATAAAAGGCTTCGTGCACCCAAGCACAACAGCCTGAACCTGCAAACCTGACCCACCCTCTGATGTGCCTGTCCAAGAGCTACTGGAGCTTGTCCCACTGGAGCCGAGGAGGAGCTGCACCTGAGCCTGTGCGAAGGAGAGCAGAAGGCTTGGTGCCGCCAGAGCCGTAAGGCTCCCAGGCATGGCCTCCTTTGTGCTTCCCATCAGCCACCTTTATAGCCCCAGTCCTGCAGCACAGGAGGAGACGTCAGGCACTGCAGCTTTGGCATTCCTGCTGCAAAGCCCACGTTGGCCTGGAGGAGCCAAGGGCAGATCCTTGGCCATGGCAGCAGGATGCTGGAGCAGTGCTGGGTTTATTTGCCTCTGATCAGCACCTGCTGATTCCCACGAAAGAGCTGAGAAAGTTCCCACTTTGTGTCTGCACTCAAGGCCTTCTGCTGCCCTTAGGTGCAGGACCAAACAGGTCACTGAGATACCCTCACAGCACTTGCACACACCATGCCATGAGGAAGGTGCCCTGGTTTTGGGGGCCTCTTCCGTTCCTTCCTATTTTTCTAAAGGTCCTTCCCCTCTTTTATTTCTCTTTAGAGCCCAGACACAAGATCTGCTGGTGAGCTGCAGACCCCTTCGGCGAGGGGGGTGCACCCCCAAAGAAAGGGGAGAAATAACTGGCAGCAGCAGCAGGATCAAAGTGAGACCTGCCTCCAATTTATCCTGCTGAGGAAGAATAAAAAGGTACCTTCCAACAAAAGCTGTTAGTCTAGATCCTGGATCAGACACAATGATGAATGGGAGCCTAAAGGGCAACATATTTGTAAGTTTTAAGTCTCTTACAACAGCAACTGTCCTGATTCATCCCCACGATAAAGGTAGCTCCGAGAGTTATTTTACCATATTTATTATTTTACAGAAGAGGCAGAAAAATGTGGAATCAGTCCTCAATCTGCCACCCGTCGGATTTATAAATGTGAGCAAAAGACCAATGCTAACATCTTGGAACATTAATCTGCTTGCTCCAGCTCCTGCACCTCCCTGCCGCCACCCAGCCCCCACCTACAGCTCCTCCAGCCAGGCACAGGGAAACGAAGTGCAGCTTCTGTCTCATTTTTTGGTTCCACTTCGTCTGTGGGATTTGCTTTGACTGAACCCATGAAAAGAGAAAGGGCAGATGCTCCTGAGCACACTGCTGCTGCTGTGGGTGCTCTGCCAGCAGAGCAGCAGCACACAGCTCTGATCCAGGCAGCTCTCTGGGCACAGCCCCATCCCTGGCACCTCGCTCTCTGCAGGGACCCTGTGGCAGGGCACTGGCTTGCGGGACGGGGGTGAAGCTGGAAGGGAGGGAAAAGAGACCATGCACTGCTCACAAAAACCCCTCCCTTTGCATTACCCCACACCCCTCGAGGCTGCCTTCCAAACACAGACTGTCTTTTAATTTTTAATTAAGACACCACCCTGGTGCAGACCCTACAAGCCCTCAGGTTCAGCTCAGCATCTCCAGCAGGAGAGCAACGGCGAAGGAGTTTTCCATGCAGCACCATTAGAGCTAATTAAGCGCCGGGCAAAGCACACATCCTGCTCTAAATGTCATTTAGTTTTACAGTTAAACTCATCAACATTTATCAAAACACTGCCTGAAGAAAGAAGGAGACAGCTCCAGCTCCCAACCACTCTGATTCGGCGCTGCCTTTGAAGCGAGGCACTGGCAGGCAGGGCGGCAGACAGCAAAGCCTTCACTTTTTGACTGAAATGTTAATTTTCTGCCAGGTCCTCACGTTCAGCAGGATGGGTGCTGTGTGCCTGCTGTGCACCAGGGCTGGGGAAGGGCTCCCAGAGAAGCCCCAAACACAGGTGGGACCAGCAGCCTCACAGGACATCCTGACCCTTGTCCCAGTGACAACTCACTGATGGCATTTCTGCCAGGACAATGCCATCATGGCCACCACTGCTCCACTGACCTGCAGAACAGGAGGCAGGAAAGAGAGGAGGCAGCTGAGGGGAGAACTTCCAGCTCTCTACAGCTTCCTGAAAGGAGGCTGGAGCCAGGTGGGGCTCCTTCTCCCAGGCACCAAGCAACAGAACCAGAAGAAACAGACTCAGGTTTCCCCAGGGGAGGTTTAGGTTGGACATGAGGAACAATTTCTCCCCCTTGAGGGTTGTCCCAGGACAGTGGTGGAGTCCCCTGGAGGGGTTTAAAAGTCACATAGCTGTGGTGCTGAGGGCTGTTGGTTTAGCAGTGGACATGGCACTGCTCGGTTAACAGTTGGACTCGGTGATGGGAAAGGTCTCTTCCAGCCCAAAGGATCCTGTGACTGTGACTCCAGGATTCCTGCGTGCCGGGGGAGGCAGCAGCAGGCACTGCCTGCTGCTTTATCTCATTAGGCTCCTGATTTGTTCTAGCACCTTCTGCTTTCCAATCCTCTCAAGCTACACATCCCTGGCTGCCAGCACGGTGCAGGATACAAACCCACAACGGAGAGCCCCTCTGCCCGACAGCAGGGCCACGCCACCACCTGCTGCTCAGGGATGCGGTGACTGTCACTGCTCCCGCTGCAGCGGGTGGGAGCTCTGGGACAGAGGGACAGTTCTGTGCCTGCTTTGTGCTTCAGGGGCGTTTGAGCTCCTCGGAAGGGATGCGGGCTGCAAAGACAGGCAAACAGACGCGACGTGCGCTTGCAGACACCGCTGTGCCAGCTCTGTTTTCAAAGCTCAACGTTCCTTGTTTTCTCCCGAGAAGCATTAAAAGATGCAAACGGAGCCCATTAGCAGCAATTTGCAATTTACTGCTCCTCCTTGATATTCACATGGTAAACACCAGCAGGTATCAGCTCCATCAATAAGGATCGCAGGCACCCAGTCGACTGTAAACCATGTCGAGCTCCCTGGCTCTGCAGCTTCAGACAGAAGGAAAGGCAAAGACGCCCAGCCTGGGAATGGATGTTTGATCACAGCCATCGGGAAAGAATTATGTTGCTGTACCACTGCAGAAGCAGCCAGGAGAGAACACTGAACCTTTCTGCCAGCATTTACGGATTCCCCTTTCTGCAGGAGCGCTGGGAGGAGGCTGAGGTCCTCCTGCGGCCCTCCCCCCGCGCCCTGCTCTGCCTGGCATCGCGACTGTGCAGCACAACCACCTCGCCGCGCTCCGACGTCTGCTCCGCTCCGTGTTGGCAAGGCAACGGCGGCGCAGGGCTCCGGGAGCGAGCTCCGCAGCTGGGCCCCGGGAGGCGAGGAGGGAAGGAGCGCAGCTATAGAGCGCTGCTTGGAACACCAAAGTGCCTTTTTGCTCTGCGTTTGAAACTCTCCTGGAGACTCTGAGGCCGTGCCCGGCACAGGGCTGCCCGTCCAGAGCAGCTACGGGAGCTGTCGGCAGCCCTGACGGGAAGCCACACGGACTCGACAAGCAGGTTTTAGCCAGGACTGGGGTAGCTGCTACCCACGGCACAGAACCACAGCCCGGTGGGGGTTGGAAGGGACCTCTGCAGACCATCCAGTCCAAGCCACACTGCCCACCACGCGGTGATTAGTTTCTGCTGAGAGTGCAGCTGGGATAGCAATGGCAAAACAGACCTTAGGCACCAAGACCAGTGGGGGCCAGGAGGTGCTTTGGGAAAACCCCAAACACCACTGAGAACATCTCCCTCCTCCCTGCCAAGCCCCATCGACTGGGGCACAAGCCTGGGCAGCAGCAGCAGTAGCCGGAAGAACCTGATAAACTGCTTCATTGCTGCAGCCTGGAACAAACACACTCTCTGGTGCCAGAATTGCCCAAGAGGGAGCAGCTCCAGGTCAGATCCTTCTGATCACACAGCACAAAGCCTGCACTGATGCTGCTGCTGCAGTGGGGACCCTGTAGAGGTGGCTAGGCTGGAGAGAGAACAATGCCTGGCAGCCCTGCAAAGGCAGGCAGCAGCCATAGCCACGGGATGGAAACAGGCTCCACTCTTTTTATCTGTAAATACAGTAACTGGCTTTCAAACCCCAAACACTCTCACAGCTTATCCCTATGTTCCTTGCCTCAAAGCTCAGCACACTCCAGCCCTTCTGCTGAGATGTCACCAGAGAGACAGGAGACCTTTCACAGATGTTGCCAACAGCAGCTGGAAACCTACTAGACGTTTGCTTAGCATTTCTTGGAAGAACAACCTGAACCGATCCAGCTCTTCACCACTCTCCTCTCAAAGCCCAGCAGCTTCTCTCTGTTCCTCTCTGCCCACAGGAAGGCTGCCCCACACCCAACCCCTTCATCCCCCACTACAGCAAGAGTTAAAACCTATTTTACAGGAAGAACTCTGCAAAAAATATTTCTGCAGCGTGGTCAGGAAAGTTGAAGTTTGCACCTGAGAGCAAAAGAAATTCCCGGCCTGACTCACTTGCATTTGAACCCTTTACAGAGCCCTGTGACAGGCCTTGGCCTGTCAGGAATATCATGGAAGTGTTTGGGTTGGAAAAGCCTCCAAGGTCATCCAGCCCAGCCAAGCAACCCAGCACCACCGTGGCCACCAAACCACGGCCCCAAGTGCCACAGGTTTCCTGAACACCTCCAGGGATGGGGACTCCACCACCTCCCTGGGCAGCCTATGCCAATCCCTGACCACTCTTGCAGCAAAGAATTTTTTCCTCATCTCCAACCTAACCCTTCCCTGGCACAATTTCAGGACATTTCCTCTTGTTTTATCACCTAATACCAGGGAGCAGAGCCCAACCCCACCTCACTCTCAGGGAGCTGTAGAGTACAATAGGTTGCCCCTCAGCCTTCTCTTCTCCAAACTAAACACCCCCAACAGCCCCAGCTCCCTCAGCTGCTCCTCCCCAGCCCTATTCTCCAGACTCTTCCCCAGCTTTGTTGCCCTGCTCTGGCCCTGCTCCAGCCCCTCAATGTCCTTCTTGGAGTGAGGGACCCATCACCAAACCCAGTCGAAGTGCAGCCTCACTGGTGCCCAGCACAGGGGCACTTATCTTTCCTTAAATCCAGGAACCTTGACCTCTCAGCATCCCAGAGTCATGGAATGGTTTCAGTTGGAAAACACCTTTAAGATCATGACTCCAGACACCTTTGCTGTCCCCTGCCTGATGCAGTCGGAGCTCAAACATGAAGCACAACTTGCAGTGGGCATTTTCCTAGCAAGTGACTGAAATTAGTCTGCCTCAGTCTGGCTTTTAGGGGCAGGTTTTAGTCGTCAGAATAGCTTTGGCTGGAGGCCTCCCTGGGCAGCCTCTGTAGCCATGGTTTGGGTTTGTTCTGACACCTGCTCCCTGTGCGCCCAAGGTGTTTTCCAGCCAGGGGGGCTGGCTGCTGGCTGGGAGAGTTGTGCTGGTTTGCAGACACCATAAATCACCCAGCCCTTGCAAGGGCCTTGTCGGTTTCCACCTCCCGAGTTGCCTTGGGGCTGGAGCAGCTGCATCTTCTGCAACAAGTGTCAGGCAAGAGAAGGGCTCCTCAGCAGCCCCCTGGGGCTGCTGCTTCAAACCCATCACCATGGAGGCAGAAGGGTTTGTGAAGCTCAGTTGCTGAGATCAAGCACTCTGGTTTTGTGGAAAAACACTGGCATAGGCACCATCTGCTCTACCCCCAACAGGAGCTGGGCTTCTCCAGCCAGGAAACCACCCTTCTCCTACCACCTGGCTTTGACTTGGGAGCAGCTCATCCTCCTGTCACCGCCCTGAATCCAGAGCCGTGGAGCTGGGGATGGATCGTGAGCTCCTCTGCGGCTGGGGATGAATTATCCTCCGGCTGCTGCCCAGAGACAGCCAGGAGCAGCCTGTGCAGTGTGATGAATGGCTTCTGAGTTGGGGTTGTGTTATGAGAACAAAACAAACCATCATGAATCATGAGGCTTTATGGCAGTGCCACTGCCTGTAATTTCCTCAAGAAGTTGAATTACTCTCTGCTCATTAGCAAACCTGGCTGCACAAAGCCAGGGGTGCTGCAGCACGCCGAGAGCCACTGGCAGGAGCAGCGCGGGGGGACCGCGGAGAATGGGGAACGTCAAACTCCATCATCACACGCCCAAAGGAACAAGAGAGGAACCCAACGGGGGGAGGCACTCAAAAGGAGGAAATTCAGCTGCCAGGTTCTTTGTTCCCATCCCAAACACAACAGGAGGAACTCAGTTCCCCACTCCTCACTGCCAGCGGCCAGAAGGCAGCAATGCTGGGAGCAGGCTGGGAAGACCCATCTGGTTCTGACAGGGATGAGCCCAGCAGAGCCTCCCCTGCTGCCAGCTTGTGCATGCTGGTTTGTAGGGTGGGAAACACTGACACCACCACCCCCAGCCTCCTACCTTTCCTGTGGGAACTCAGTGAGTTTCTGGTCATTTACCCTCAATTTGCAGGGGACACAAAACCTCCTGAGGGCAGCAGCGCTGCTGCTAGATGCAGGCTGCCACTGTCACTACACTCAAAATCCCAGCGGGATGCTCTTGGTGCTGGCTCAGGTTTCTTGGTTTGTTTGCTAAACAAAATGTGCTCTGCTGGGGAAGCTACCTGTGTGCAGATGCACATCTCTGAGCAGACCTGGCAACAACGAACTGCAGAAGCCAAAGGGATTCTTAATCAAACTCCACTGCTGGTTTGGTACCTTCCAAACAAAACATCCACAAGCAGAGAGCCTGCAAACACCTGAGTGCAGGCCTAGGGCCAGCAATTGCTAAAGGTGACAGAGGACTACATACACAATCTGCACCATAACACTTCACTGGGAAGTGACCTGCCCTTCTCCAGCCACATGGACACAACCTCAGCAATTCTGCTTGGGATCAGCGGTGAGTGGGGTGACCACAAAGCTCCTGCCTCACTCCAGCCAGTCCCAGCTGGCTGCAGACGAGGTGGTTTGGGTGCTTTGAGACTGGTCTCATCCATGAGCAGCACCCAAAGCAGGGTCGTGCACGGGGGCAGCCTGGCTACGTTCTCCCCGAGGTCTTTGCCCACTGTGTCCTGGCACTTTCCGGCAGGGTGGAGAAGCCTGGTTCCAGGCACACCAATAAGCTGAACAGGACCTTTGGCATGAGGCGCACAGGAGGGCCACCAGAGGCCCTCGCCAGCATTCAGTCTGCACTCGTTATCCTGGCTGCAGCTCTCCAAAGACCTGCCGGGCTCAGGGCCTTAGGGAATAAAAGGCTCGGCTGGAGCTGCTCCTCCATCTCCCCCAAGGTCACAACTAACGAGGCTGGTGCTGAGGGCAGGGAAAGCAGAGCAAAGCTTCCTCCCCGGCCGTGCACTCGCAGTGCCAGACCAAGCCGCGCTCGGCAGAGCAGGCACCACACAGTGCTTTTCTGCCCTGAAAACCACTGTCAGAAGCCCCCCAGCACCGGGATCCACGGGGGGGGGCTGCAGCTCCTCAGTCCTTCTCCCTCAGCCCCACCACCCACCCTCTCCCTGGCTGAGTCTGGGACACGCAGCCCTGCCAGTGGGACCGTTCCAAAGGGATCCCAATTACCATCCTGCAGCTATTCACGGCAAAGGTTCCGCAGCTCTCGTTCAAAGTTCAGCTTTTGTCTTCCCTGTCCCCTGCCCCAGCCAGGGCTCATTACCCGCAGTGCCCAGCTCTGTAATTGCCTGGGAATGTGCTGCTGAGCACAATGTCCCGGAGAGGCTGTTTTAGGAGCTCTCCTAATCCTACTGAAGAACGCCTTGAAAACCCCAACCCCAGATGTCTGGCTCGGCACAAGGAAACTTGCCCCGCCAGGCACAGTGCCCAGGGCACTGCCAAGGCTCCTGCATGGGCAGCAGCGCCAGCGAGCACGGCACAGCACAGAGGGCACAGCCACCACGCCTGCACTCTGCCAGCTCCCTGCTCCAGCGTTCTGCAGGTGAAGCAACCACAGAGCCCATCCTTAGCAAGAGGCCTGGAGCCTCAGAAGGTCACTTTGACCTACCAGGTCCCAGTTCACCACTCAGCTGCTGACAACACGATGAGACCCTGAGTTTGTTCCCCAAACCCATTTTTACCCACTCCCAGGTTTTTACTCACAGTTGTTGCTGTCCAGGGACTGAAAAGAAGTTCAGCTTTTCACTTAGAAAGTTCTGCCCAAGTGCAAAGGGTGAAGGCATCTTCTGACCACGGGGATGAGCAGCTGGAGCATCTTAGCTCAGTAACTACTCTGCTGCTGAAAGGAAGTAACACCCAGGGCAGACTGGGCAGTGCGGCTCAGCCCCTCCTTCACTGGAGTCAGAGTCACCAGGGCTCAAGGGCAGCTTTCATCACAACAGCTACTAGAGAGGAGAACCACGTTATGGGCAAGAACTTTGGCATTGCAGAGAAAATCATGATGGGCTTCACGAAACAGAGAAGTTGGTCAGAAAATGGTTTTGAGACAGCAGGGAGTGAACTATTTGTGCACCAACATCCCCCTGGTAATGGCCTGCAAAGCACCACAGTGGAGCTACCCACGGCAGTTGCTCTTGTGTGGTTTAGAGCAGTTTGGATCCAAGCCACATCTTCCATTTCCTGCTTGGACTGGAAGGTAAAGGATGGCCAAGGGCACTAAGGAGACATCAGCAGAGGAGCTCTGATTCCTCTGCAATACATTCACAATCTGCAGGCTCTGGTCTGAGTGCCCAGGACAGCCTCAGATCCAGGGCAGAACACAACTGGCAGAGTGCAGAGCACTGAAGGGTCCTGCTGGAGGAGTTTACACACCGAGGGTGTGTGCAGTGGCATCGTCTGCGTGCCAGGAGCACTCTAGGAACACAGAACAAACACAGGGAAAGCCTCTTAGCCAGGCTGCCAAGCTGGAGATGCCAGCCCTGCCCTCATCTCACCAACGGAGGCAGGCAGCACCAGGGATCCTCTGCTCATTGCTGGGATGCACCAGCACACACCTGGAGGACACAGGACTGCTGCCCACAAAAGGCTTTTTCTCAGCTTGGCACATCTGCTGCTGCTATTTTCACTGCTTGGGCTGTGGCTTTCTGAAATCCCCTGCTCCTGGGGAGTCTTCCACTCACCAGAGCTGTGAGAAGGTGGAAAAGTCCACCCTCTGTGGATTTTAGCCCACGCTCTCTAGAACAACAATGAGGCTAAGGAAGCCAAGAGAACCTATGGATGGTCAGAGGGACACAGGAAGCTGGGGGTCAGGCAGCAGAACCAGCACAGCCTATGTGAAATCTGCTGGGCTCTGCATGGGCTCTGCAACCCACCTCACCAGCATGGGGGTGACAGAGCAGCTCCTGGCTCAGGGTGCAAGGGCAACCTCCTCAAGCCTTCTCTACTACCCCACCAGACAGCAGCACCTCAAGATAAAGCACTGGAAGAAGGAAGGTGTAGAAAGTCCTGAGGTTGAGGCTCTGGGGCAAGTAAGTTTTTGTGCTCCCTTGAAACAAAGCCACATTTCCCCTGCTTGTCAGCTCAGACCCCCTCAGTGCCCCCCTCCTCTCTCCTGGGGTGGGTTACAGACAGGCACTGCTTCTGGCAGCAGTCCCCACGGTGTTTGAAAGATGCTCTTTCTACAAGGAGGAAATTTTGGATTGGGTTGCTAAAAGCATCAGCCTGCTTATCAATCTAGGAGCAGCATCTTTAAAGGTCACAAGCAGAAAAAAAAAGAAACCACCAAGCCTCATTCTAATTCCTCCCAAACAGGAGTTCGTCCTGCAGAGATCCACCCTGCCGTGCTCCACGACCTTTTGCTTACCCAGAGAGCAGCCACAGCTGCCCTCATCTGCTCACCTCCCTTCTGGGCCACAGACCAAACCCAGGCCTGGTGCCAGCATAGCTTTGCCAATGCCCCCCTTGAAGTCTCCATGAGCTTTTTGGGGCTTGGTGTTGCTGAGGGCCTTCAGCCTCTGCAATCACAGGCAAAGAGCAAAGAAAAATGCAGGTATGTGAGAGTGAGATGTGACTGTTAGCCACAAGGTCCAGCTGGTTCCCCGTGAGCCCAGACAGACCCCTGCTGCCACCTCAACCTTCAGAAGGACTCCCTCAGCTCACATTTCTTAATGCAAACCTTTCACAAAGTCTCAGGAGCTCAAGGACTGCAATTCCCTGCTATGGATGCTGAGGTGCAGTAATGGGAGTGAGAAGGTCCCAAGCGTCCAACCAGGATGCAGTCCGGGGACAGCAATGTGTCCCTGCAGGTCTCCCGCTCCACAGCTGAGCTCTGCTGGGCATTTCCTGCTCAAGGGCCTGTGATACTCATGAGTGACAAGGAGGAAGAGCCAGGTGGCACAGGCAGGGTCACCTGCAACTGGAGGGATCTGTCTGTGGTAATTAGGAGACAGACAGACAGACAGACAGGTGCTCCTGATAAGGAACAAGGTGCCATGAAAGCAGCGCTTTGATCCCAGCACAGGCTGACACAACACAGCCCTGATGGCTTCTGCCTGCTCCTGTCTGCAGGAAATGCTGAGCAGAAGGCAGTCAGAGACCCAAACCCACTGTGTGTGAGGCCAGCCCCAGTGCCCCACTGCTGCCAGCAGGCAGAACCCACGAGAAGATGCCACATTCCTCCCACCGCCGAAAAAGGGAAGCTAGTAGCAGCCTTCGCCGGCTGCTGCTGGCAGGGCGGGTGGTGAGTGGGCTCCGAGGAGCTGTCAGGACCAACACCATCGGCGTGTTTACGAGGGAAGCGCTGCAGGCAGTGCAGGAGGGGCTGTGGGAGGGAAGTGCCTGAGCTGGCATCGGGGGCTGCAGCTCTCCAAAGAGCCCTGGCGGATGACTGCGCTCCTCTGCACCCACCCCCAGCCTTCTGGAGGAGAGTTAAAGGCTTGTGTCAGAGGGGAGCATCCTGCAGAATGACCGCGCTCAGCCGGGTGGACCAGCGACACCTTCACACCAGAGCCATCAGGAGGCCTCACCTCCACAGCCAGCTCTGCTCCTCCTTCTCACACCACTGATCTCTGCTGCGCTGTCACCAGGAGGTGAAGCAGCTCAGGAGCAACCCACACCTGGCAGAGAGGAGAGCACAGCACCAGGGAGCTCAGCCCAAGCACAGGCAAAGCTCTCGGCTGAGCTGGGTGTTCCCAGTGACTCCCTGCACCTGCATCGCTCGTACCGCTGCTTTACACCAGCTCCCTGCTTTTAATTCTTGCTTTGTCTGGAAAACATTTCTGAGAGCAGCCTTTGTTCACCACCCACCACTGCCAGGCTCTGCCAGCTCCCGTGGCGGCAGCACTGGCAGCATGTGCCAGTTGAAGAGAATGGCAGCTACCTGTCACAGCCTGGGGAGCAGCTATTCTGGGCTCCCCTTTCCACGTGCAGCCTCCTGCACGCTGCTCCAGATCCCCATTTTGTAGGAGGATCTGGTGTGAGCCCAGTGCTGTGGGTCAGGCTGCACCAGGCTGGTCCACAACTCCTGTGGGAAAGGGTCAGCTGCAATGTGCTCATCGAACCAGAGTCCTTTAGGCTGGAAATCACTTTAAGATCATTGAGTCATAGAACCCTAGAATGGCTCCAGTTGGAAGGGACCTTGGAGATCATCTACAGGGCAGCCTATTCCGGACTCTCACCACCCTCGCACTGAAGAACTTCTTCCTCAGCTCCAGTCTCACCCTGCTCTCCCTCAGCTTCAAACCATTCCCCCTTGGCCTGTCTCTAGACACCCTCATGGAAAGTCTCTCTGCAGCCTTTCTGTAGGATCCCTTCAGGTACCAGAAGGCAGTTCTACAGTCCCCCTAGAGCCTCCTCCACAACTGCCCACCCACATGGCTTCAAAGGAGGGCTGAGGATGGGCATCTGCTGCCAGCCACACTGGGGCTATGCCCTAGAGGCCCTGCACAGGGCCTGACATCCATCTTTCTAATGGAGGTGATGTCAAGCACTGGGACACCTTCACACCACCAGGACATCTTCCCACCACTGTCCCCAGAAGCACTCTGCTGAAGGAGGGAAGCAGCACTCGTGCAGTGGGTAAGGCTTGCACACAGGCACAGGAAAATGTTATTTTTGCGTTTGAGCAAAGTCTGCAGGGGGAACCAAACCTGGCAGAAAACAAAGAAACAAGAAGCTGCCAGGCCCTGCAAAGAAAGCTGGGTGTGGAAGCAGCCCAGAGCCCTCCTGCCAGCAGCCCTGGTCTCAGCTGAGCTGTGCTGGGCGCATGCAGATGCAAACAGCACAGCTTTATTTTTATCCCAGCTAAACTGGGTTACGAAGAGGGAAACCAACATCTCACTGCTGCAGGCAGGAAAGAGCCAGTCTGAGAGCGAGAACTGCTGGAAAGAAGCTGCTGGGGAAAGCTGTACGGCGCCGACACACAGGCACCAGCAGCAGGCTTTTTCCCTGCCTAGACAGACTTCCCCGTGGCGAGCCGCAGCTGCCTTGGTCGGGATCCGGTCCCTTGCCGATGGGACACTGCTTAACGAGCTGCCCCTTTCTTTGAGACAGAAAAAGCACCAAGGAGAACTTCAGGTTGCTTCAACCCCCACATGGACAAGCACATTCCCCGAGTTCCCACCCCAGCAGAAGTACTAAGCTCTGCTCTTTCAGCACAGCAGTAATTCTCTGCTCCATTTCAAGAGCTCCTTCTCTATATCAATGGCTCTAAACTCTGCTCCTGACCAGCGCTCACCCACGCCAGCTCCATTCCAGTATGAAAGCCACCAAGGTGACAGAGTTTCCCTACTGCAATTGTGAGAGCAGCCTCAGGAATAGCAGTGCCGCTGCTCTCAGGAATAGTGACGCCGCTGAAAGGAATTTGGTTGATGTGAACTCTTTGAATCAAATGACTCCACTCTCCATCACCTCCAGGAAGGCTGAGCAGCAAGAGAGAAATGTTTCAAATTGAGTTAAAAAAAGCCCAAGTTCGGAGCGAGATTCTGCATGATTTTCAGTGCTCTTCTGAGTCAGACGTTGCAACAGCAGAGCTGGAACAGCTTCACAGAGTTTGTCCTCTCTCTCCGAGCAGAGGGCAGAGCTGATGCAGCCATACAGAGAGCAGAAGGGTTACCCTGACATAGGGCACAATTCACTGCCTGTGCCTTAGAGAATCATGAAGGTTGGAAAATACCTTCAAGATCATCAAGCCCACCTGTACCCCAACTGCCATGACCAACAAACAACATCCTGCAGCACCACATCTACAGTTTCTTCAACACCTCTCCAGGAATGGTGACTCCAGCATCAACCTGGGCAGCCTGTTCCAACCTCTCACCATTCTGGTACAACTTTCCTGCACCCCCGAGGTCCTCTCTGCACAGCTGCTTTCACTCTTCCCCACAGCATCAGCTCCACCTTCCACAAGAGGCCTGAGGCCCCCACAGAGGGGCAGGGCTGGCATCCCTCACTCTGCACCCAGCACGACAGCTCTCACTGGAGGGACCTTTGATCACACAGTGCCAAGAATGCTTGAAACCTGAAGGTACATCAGGAACTCTGGAAGCCAGGGGAGGTCCCTGGTTTCCATCTGGAGGAGAGTTTAAGACAGGCTGGTACAGAACTAATCTGCATTTCTGCAGCAGCTGCCGGATCTGGGACAAGCTGGCATCAGGCAGCTGCTGGTTCCGCTGCTGCTGTGCGCCCAGGCGATGCCCAGCTCCACAAGCTGATAATTCCTGGGATGGCAATAGGTCACATAGGAGTATTTTATCTTTTCTCCTATCCAGGGACTGCACCTTGAGCCCTCAACCTCCATGGGCTGGGAGAGGAATCATCCACTGGTTTTAAACCACAGGACAGCAACACAACCAGATGGACCAAACTTTCTGGTGTACCAGCGGATGGGCTGCAGGATGGCCCCAGATGCCTCCTTGTTCCTCACTACAGGGCAGAACTCCTGAGCTTTGAGCAGTCCTTTCTCTGCAGAAGCCAAAATCTGGATTCCAGGTTAAGGAACCAGTCAGAAGGGCATCCCTGGGGCACAGGAGCTGCAGCTGGCAGAGCCACCCCACGCTGGAAGAAACCCCCTGTGCCGAGCAGCATCAAAGAGGCTTTCCTGAGGATACAGGGGATAACATCTGTGCTTCCAGGGGGAGACTGACCAGATCCAGGGGGATATGCCACGCAAACTGTCTGGAATAACAAGCAGCAGGCTGGTCCCAGAACGCCAGCACACCTTCGTTTGTGATCCAAGGCTGCGATCCAAGGCAGGAAGAAAGGATCCTCGCCTGCCTGCAGATAAACTTAAGTAAATAATGTTTGCCATCAACTCCAAATGAAGAATGACAGTTAAATTTTATAATCATCTTCAGAGCTCCAGGACTTACTTTACATTTTCTCAGGCTCATGACCCAGGGGTTGTCATAGCAACTAGGAAATCCTACCTTATCAGGCTCTTACATTTACATTCCTTACGGCTGCTTCCCTTTATGAATTAAATCCATCACGGTCTTCTATTCTCCAAATAAGAAGTTCTTAGGATTATCTGGCAGAAACAAGGATCAAGTGCTTTGATTGAAACACTATGCAAAAGCTAATTCGCTGGCGGTTTTCTTTAAGGGAAGATTGACTGTGCCACAAATAAATGGCTCCCGTCCAAGCGTGCTGTTGGCTGCCTCTCCCCCAAAAAAATAAAAGCTGGAGGGGGGGAGCAAGCATTGGTTCTGCAGCCTGCCCATGTTGGTCCAAACCACTTCCACATCCTGATGGCAAGAAGAGCGTCTGCTGGGTGGAGAGGTCTGCAGGGGAAGAGCTTCCAGGGCAGTGATGAGGACACCTCATGCAGCACATGTCTACATGCACTTCGATTACACAGTTAGAGCTGCAGCACGATTACAGCCGTGCAAGTCCCATCCTGGAGCAGGTGCTGAGCCCAACTCAGCATCCTGGCGAGGCAGGCAGGAGAAGGGATCTGCTGCACGGCCTGCTGAGCAGTGAAGTTGTGACAAGTCCTGCCCATGTCCCTGTGCCTGGGAGCAACCAGCCCCTGCCCTTGCTGAAGCAGGCTTGGCTCAGCTCATTACCTGCTGTACCTTGGCTGCTTGATGAGGACTGAGTCAAAAAAGGTGTAAGAATCGGAGAACTGCTTTCTGGAGCGTGAAGAAGATGAATCCCTGACACCAATTAGCTGCAGCCAGCCTGGCTCTGGGGCTGAGCGTTCCAGCAGCTTGGGAAGCACACACGTCCCTGGTCCTGTTCACAGAGGCAGTCCCAGCTCCTGGCCTCACTTATAGGAAATGACACAAATTCAGTGCTCCAGAGGGAGAAATCCAAATGAAGCTGTGTCCACCAGGCAAGGATGCATCTGGGGCAGTCAGCAGCTGCTCTAGCAGCTCCCATCCACAGGAAGGTTGTCGCAGGCACGGGTTGGGTTAGAGAAGCTGAGGCAGCCAGGCTGGGAATCTGCTGAGCTGCACTAAACACACAGGCAGGCAGAGCGCAGGAGAGGCCATTAGCAGCGGCGCAAACTCTCGTTATGCAGATTTAAGGAGGGGGTGAGGCCATTTAGTTGTTTAAATTCCATTCCCCTGCATTTGATGGGCCCGGAGTCAGAGCAGTTAAGCATTCAGGCAGAGCAGCGGCAGCCAGGCTCATCTCTGCCCTAAACAACACGGAAATAAAATAAACTTTAATTCCCAGAATGTTTTCTGCAGGAGCCTTTTGATTAACAGGACTCTTAGAAACTGTAATGAATTTCATAAAGGCAGCTCCACAGTTACAGACCTACGGGCATCAAGAGTTTAATTTAGTTAATGTACTTTTTATTCATTATTGGTCCTCCACCAGAAGCTGATCACCAACTTGTAGAGTGCATTGCTTAATTATCCATGCTGCACTTCTTCAAATGAGCCCCATTTAAGCTGCCTGTCAATACTGCAGGCAGGGCAGGGCCGTGATCGATCGCTGCAGTCGGAGCCGTGCAGCTGGAATGCCAAAGACCAGCAGCGGCAGCACCACAGGGCTGCACTGGAAGACCCGAGGAGAATGCAGGAGGCCACACGGTCAGCACTCAGCTCAAAGGCTTAAGTCCCTTTCTGTTTCCTGAGATACCATCTCCCGCGCTGGCATGCGGGGAGCAAGGCTGCAGAGCTCTCCCTGCTGTGCCCTGCATATCCCCTTCCCTGCAAACAGTTCCTGCACATCTCGTCCGGGCAGCTCCCTGCCAGGAGTGTGCAAAGGTTCTCTGCTTTATCTCCTTCCCTCACGCTGCTGTGCAGGGGCAATGGCAACGTGCGTCTGAGCTGTCTGCTGGCTCCCTGAGGAGCTGTGTCCTGCAAGCAGAGCTGGTCCCTCCGGGGCACTCTACCTGCACAGACCTCATGAAGCCGAGGTTCAGAGTGGCTCTGGTGTCACCCCAGTCAGCAACTCAGTGAACAGGAATTGTGGTCCCTTCGGCAGCTGAATGCTGCAGTCTCAAGGAGGAAGAGCCCTGGGAATCAGGACTGACCTAGGACACCATTCCACAGGCATCTGGCCCCTCTGGGCAGTGACAGGCTCGCCGGTGCCAGCACCTTCACCGAAGCACTGCCCATCAGCAGATCAATAACTCCTTGGCTCGTGGGATCAAAAGTAATCCACTGCCTCAAGTCAGGGCTTAACCAAACCCCACCTCACTTACAGCACCTCCAGGGCAGACATGTTCCCAGGCACTCCCTGCAGCAGGGCAGGCAGAAGGATGTGCCCCAGAGGGACCAGCACATCACTGATGGTGGGGGTTGGAAGGGGCCTCTGGAGACCCTCGAGTCCAAGCCCTTGCTAACACAGGCACACCAGAGCAGGATGCCCAGCATCACCAGGTCCTGGCAGGTTTGAGAAGTCTCCAGAGAAGGAGATTCCACAGCCTCTCTGGGCAGCATTCCAGGGGATGGGATCAGCTTTGTGGCCATTTCTAGAGCCTTTCCCAGAGGTGTGGTCAGAGCTGGGAATACCAAGGGCACTGCAGCAGCCAGGCACTAATTTAGATGATCTCCTGAGGTCCCTTCCAACCCCTGCCATCCTGTGACTCTGTGAGCTTCCAGACCTGTCCAAGGCAAGCGCAGCAAGTGCTCAGGATCCTCATGTGCACAGTCCTTCAGGGGAGCTTCAGAGGATAAATGTCTCATCAGGAATGGTACCCAGGCTCCCAACTACTCACTGGCATGATCAGTGCCAATTCCAACGTGCGTGTGAAAGGGGAATGGAGTGTCCTGCCCCCGCCAGCATCCACCAGGGCCAGGAATTCTTCTGCAAAGCTGGTGTCCACAATAGCAGCTTGTTCTGCACACAAAAGGCCACCACGGTGCACAAGAATCCCTGCTGGTACTTCAAAGGCGTGGATCCAAGGTCAGGCAGGCTCCAAGCCAAGGCTCCAGCAGTAAACCAGCAGATCTCCTCTGAAGTGGGGGAAGTAAAAGACCTTTTAATTGTGGAGCTCTAGAAGCCTTTCATATCAGTCCAGCATCTTGAGACTCCAGCTCTCTTCAGGCCCTCAGCAGAGCATGGGGCATGTTCTCCATGGTCGAGGTGGTGCAGGTGTTCTCCAGTTTCAGGGAGGCAAAGCACTTTCCCCTAACACTTAACCATGGCAGAACCTCAATTACAACAGGACAGTGCTAAATGAACATCCCAGCCCCAGCCAAGACTGAGCCAGCCTGCCTGAAGCTCCAGGAGCTTGCCTGTACCTTCCTGCCCTGCCTGCTCCCACCAGCAGCATCCCAAGCGCACGTGAAGGCTGCAGGCCCAGCAGAAATAGCTGCCGTGGGAGAGACTTTGTTCATCAGATGATAAAAATTCCCCCCATGCTGGCGGGATGTAAATTGCCTTAGCACCCGCAGCTGACATCTCCAACGGTTTAATTTAGGTACAGCTCTTAGCAGCATTGGGTGTCTGCAACAGAAACAGATGCCTTGAATCATTTCAAAGTATGCTCCTGTCAGAAATGTCCTTTCTGACACCAAAATCAATTTCCTTCTCCTTTACTAACTACTTCTCCAAAAATAGAATGGAAAAGTTGCCTGGATTGGATCTTCCGCGCGCGGCTCCAAGTGTGCTCACGGGCTGCAGGCAGGCAGGCGCCGGCACCCAACATGTGGCTCTGGGCATTAGTGCTGCTCTGATGCAACTGGCAAGGGGAAGAACCTAATCAGTCTCCAACACAGAGACCCACAAAGCCCCTGCCAAGCCTGGTGTAACCTGCAGCCAGGCTGCTTCTCTGCCCTCACACTGGCATTCCCCCAGGAGGCAGGTGGAGGCACCGCAGGAGTGCTCCCCTCTGAGCCCCTCCTGGACCTCAGCCCGAGCACACTCACCTGGGGGGCCAGGATTGCCTCACACTGGTGGGCACAAGCTAGAACCCAGGAGGTCAACATGAAGAGACACTTCTTTATGGTGAGTGTGGCAGAGCCCTGGCACAGGCTGCCCAGAGAGGCTGTGGAGTCTCCTTCTCTGGAGGCTTTCAAGACCCACCTGGATGTGTTCCTGTGTGACCTGCCCTGAGTGATCCTGCTCTGGCAGGGGGGTGGACCGGGTGATCTCCAGAAGTCCCATCCAACCCCTCCCATTCTGTGATGGTGAGAGGAACACCTCAGCAGTGCCACAGAGCCTGCTGGGCACATGCAAACAGGTCTGGGAAAATCCTCCTTTCTGAGATGTTTGCAAATCCAATTAAAAGAAAAGGCTCTGAGCAGCCCTGCGATGCGGCTGGGAACAGGAACTCCTCATCCCTGAAACGACACCAACAGCACCTCCCTGCTCTGCCAAGGACTGCATGCAGCTGGGTTTTAACTGGCACCTCAGACCTCAGCGAATCTGAAGTCTGTCCTGTTCCCATCTCTGCCACAACCTCCTCAACCTCTGCCCCCACTAGGAGAAGGCAACGATCCTGACCTCCTGGTTGGAGATGCTGTAACTGCTGCTCACCAGGAAACACCACCTGGGAATTCAGCTTTCTGAATTCCAAAACCATCAGAAGAGCAACCTGGTACCTGAAGTTCTTGGGAAAGCCACCTCCCTTTTAGGGACAATGAGGTCCCTCAAGCCTTCTCTCATGCTGGGAGATCTGCTCATGAGCCCCATGAAGAGCTACAAGTGACACAAGTGTTGGGTCAAACAGAAACCAGAGGGATTTTACCCAATACCAGCAGGGCTGGCATCAGGGATCCAGTGAACCTTCACCAACCCTCAGGCCATGACCAGCTGCCTCCTCCCAGTGCTGCTGGGGCAGTCTAACTCTCGCCCCTGAACACACAAACCTATTTCTAGTACTGCTTCAAGACCCCAGCCAGACCTCACAGCCAGCAGCTGCCTGCACACTGCAGCAGGCAAACGTCTCAGCCTCTGCTGGTTCTGCTGCTCCCTGACCTACCCAGCTTCAGTGCTCTGCCTGCTGAGAGGAAAACCAAAGGCAGCTTGAAACAAGCCCAAAGAAGCTCCTGTGGCTGCAAAACCAGCCCAGAGGTTCAGAACCAAGCAAAGAAGGGTTAGGGCATCTGCACATGACATGGGCAGAGGGCCCTGGGCAGGCAGTGGCCATCCTGCTCACTGGCAGCTCTTCATTTTTTTTTTTCTTGTCTGTCCAGTTCCCACAGGGCAGGAGGCTAACAACAGCACTTCATCACCAGCAGCAGCGGGCACTGCCATCCATCCTGCCAGCCTGACAGCTGTGTCACCAAGTCCCCAAGCATGCCCAGCGCCCCAGCCAATCGCATGGTGCAGGCGGCAGGCTGGAGCGCCCCGCAGCCATCACTCACCCAGCATCTTCATTAACAAACTGCCCTTAATTACAGCCCTAATTGCGACATTATTTCATAGCAGCAATTATTCTTCACAGCCCAATGCAGGGTATGTAAGTGGGACATTGTCTCCAAGGGTGGCACCAGGCCAGCTCATCTGCAACCAAGAACTGGCTTAGCTGCACCGTGTGGCTCCAAGCTGCTGCAGTAGGAACAGCAGTGCCAGGGGCATTGACCCCACATGGAGGACACCAGATCCCACCTCAGGCAACCACTTCACAACAAGGGCTGAGGACACAGCTCATTAGACCAGTGGCAAGGTCAAGGAGGGACACAGTCCCCTCCAACTCCAGTTTTAAAGCCTTCCTCCACAACTCTTGATTTGAGGAGCAATCTTGGATCTCCTCCGTGCAGCAGGACGTGGAGCCCCACATGTGGTGTTCCCTGGGAAGGCCACAGCTACCTCAGCATCTCCTCATAGATCATCCCTGTAACAGCTTTGCAGCCAGCAAGTGAATCTGCTTCAGTTTCAGCTCTTCAAATACTCCATTAATGAGAGAAATGAGGAGCATTAGTGAGCGATCTCGAGTACTGCACGAGTCAAGTTCAGGGCCAGGTTGCCAGCAGCTCCACCGTTGATGGTGCCAGGAGCAAGGCAAGGGGAAGGTTGTCACAAACCAACAGCAGCAGCCACAGCTCCAGTTCACCGCCTGGCCCCTGCTCCAGGAGCTGCAGAAGGGCCAGATCTGCCCCATTAACTCCACATCCTTCCTTGCTTCTGCTGCCTTTTAATGTCCTCCAGCCTTGACATGGCAGCTGCAAGCGTGCAGAGAAACACACAGCAGGGAAAATGCCAAGCAAAGTTGTCATGTAGCAGGGAAAGAAACCCAAGAGGCAAATCAACCTGCCATGAATTTGGCTCCTCTTGGCTTCCTGAGCCTTGAGTGCCCACATGCCAAGCGTGTCCCAGTGCATCTCCAGTGTCTGACCTCATTTATCTCTGCCAACGCTGACATGACACCGGCCCCACGCTCTGGCTGATCCACAGGGACAGGAGCTGACTGCAAAACACCCCCGGTACTGCTTGGGCTTTCCTGGCTGCTGTGCTCTCAGCCTCTCCTTGCTGTGCTGGTAATGCCTGGGCCTCCTTAGGGAGGTCCCTCCTGTGGCGAGATGCATGGAAAGACAGAGCTGGGGCTCTGGGTCTGCACTGGCCTGGAAAGTCTTGGGAAATTTATCTGTCAGCGTTGTTAGAGGAAGGCATCAAAGCCTTGCCTCTGCCCGGGGCACTTAATGGAAGCTGAATATTTCCCTGCAGAGCTCCCCGGGCAGCCACGGAGCAGGGACGTGGAGGGGAAGCAGATGGCTGAGTCCTGCAGAGGGGTGGCTGAGCGCTGCTTTCTGAGGGAGCTGCACCTCGAGCACTGCACCCACCTCTGGGCACTGCAGCTTAAGGAAGATGCTGAGGGGCTGGAGCAGGTTCAGAGAAGGGGAATGAAGCTGGTGAGGGGTTTGGAGAGCAGGTCTGGTGAGGAGAGGATAAGGGAGCTGCAGTCATCTAGTCCGGAGAAGAGGAGGTTGCAGGGAGACCTCACTGCTCTCTACAGCTGCCTGAAAGGAGGCTGGAGTGAGGCTGGTGCTGGCCTCTTCTCTCTTTCCCAGGTAGCTAACAGGATGAGAGGAAATGGCCCCAGGCTGTGCCAGGGGAGGGTCAGGCTGGAGATTAGGAAGAATTCCTTTGCTGCAAGAGTGGTCAGAGATTGGGACAGACTGCCCAGGGAAGTGGTGGAGGTGTTAAAAAACCAAGTAGGCAGCACTTTGGGCCACGGTCTGGTGGCCATGGAGGTGTTGGGTAGGAGGTTGGGCTGGGTCACCTCAGAGGTTTCCTCCAACCTTAACGATTCGGTGACTTCCAACAGCATGCAAGTCCCTTGGCCAGAGAGGATGGAGACATTGTCAAGTGTGGGTGGGCCAGGAGCTTGGGTGCCAGCAGAAGTGTCAGCAGAGATCTCACCACAGGCATCTTCCTGGGACCTCAGCCCCTTCCAACCAGCGCAGGCTGTCGCGTTCCTGTGCCTCAGTCACGGCAGAGCCACTCAATAATCACCCAGAAAAGCACCATCTGTTGGGCCTTATTGCTTAATTAAACCCAAATCCAGCTCTGTTCCCTGCTCACGGTTCATAAACAGAAAGGTCACTCCCAGCTCTGCTTGCAGGTAGCCTCGCTGGGAAGCGCAGGGGCAGGAGCTCCATTCCCCAGGTGTCACCCCAGCACTGCTCCAGCAGTGTCACACCAGGTCACTGGCCTGGCTTCTGGACCAATGGACAGAGGGGACAGACTGCAAAGCCTGAGGCATCACCTGCTCCTCCTGCCACAGCAGGCATCTCCTCCCTGCCACCCAGATCTGCACCACCAAAGAGTGGGACCACGACCTGCCTGTCCACGGCATCTCAGTGCCACAGGATGCCAGGCTGGAAGGGACCCCAAGGACCATCTGGTCCAACCTTTCCAGGTCATTGTAGAGTTGACAGGCCCAGCCCCCTGGCAAGCTGAGCCTGCAAACTGTCCAGTGGAGGGGACTCCACCACTTCCCTCCCTCTGAACTCAGTGCTTTTGCCCCAGCCACCTCCTGGTGGTTTCCACACCAAGCTGCACATGACCACACCATCAATGCCTGAGAGGTGCCCAGTACCTGGCATGGTGTCCTCTCCAGGTCTTCTGCACAGGAACATCTCAGAAATCTGCTACACAGCAAACTCAACCCAACAGCCACATCAACTCCTGTGCACCCAAGGCGGAGAGGCTGCTGCAGGGCAGTGCTGGGGGCTGCTCCCCACTCCAGGAATGAAGCAGGAAGCAAAAGGCTCCATGCAGAGCTGGAGTTGGCTCCTGCTTGCTTCTCCGTCTGTGTTCACACAGGTGGAAAAGGTAACCAGCCCCACAGAGAGGGAACAGGACCACACAGCACCAGCACCACCCCCAGTCAGCCAGTGGAGCCTCCAGAGCAGGTAGAGAAGCTCTGCTTCTGCCAGGGACTCCCACCTCCAGGCTGGTTATCCTCAGAGATCTGCTTTGGACCACCAGCCCCAGTGGAAACCTTGCAAATGCCAACCCGAATGCCATTACCTGCTTGTCAGCTGCTGCATGGCTTCTTTTGGGGGCTGGACTCCGAGAGAAGGTGAATGAAAACCTGTCTGATGGGTAGGAGGTCTCCAAGCTGCCATGGTACCTTGCAGGAGCCACTCTGAGTGCTCCACATAGCACCAAAGACCACTGAGATGCTGCCCAGAGCTGCAGAGGAGGATGAGCACTGCCAGGCTGTGCCACTGTGGGGCTTTTCTTGCTTTTTGCTTCCTGTAGGTGGAGGCAAACTCCTTGCTGAAGAGGAGCACGGAGCCAGAGCTGACAGGTACCTGCGGCAGCTGTGGAGGTGCGAGCACACCCCTCCTGCACCATGACTTCTCCTGCTGAAGAGCATCTTCACCACTGCCAGCCCACCCAAGCCCAAGCAAGTGTCCAGTGCAGCCCCACACAATGCTCCACAGCCCCCAGTGGGGCAGTGACCCCCAGACATGCACCGCAGGAGCCCCTAAAAGGTGAGTTTGCCTCAAGCCCACAGCCCAACAGTGCCTTCCAGGCAGCTGCTGTTCACACACACACCTCACTCCAACACCCTCCTTCACCTCCCTGAGCTTTTCATGGCCCAGTGGGTTCTGCCCAGGTCGTTCAGGGGTGTCCTGCCCTCATTCCTACAGCGCCCAGCAGAGACATCCCAGCCAGGAGTGCCATCTTGCTCCCAGGCAGAGCTGTATCAGGGCAGCCGCAACAAGGGAGAGCAGTGCCTGGGGACAGCAGGTTGGTGCTCCACAGCCGGGGCTGACACGGGGACATCACCAGGTCCCTGTACCAAAGGCTTCCCTCCCCTTCCAGCTGCTGAGCACAGCTCCAGCACTAACGAGCTGCCTAACCTTGCCCCTCTTCTCCACCCAGGCTTTAAAATTTAAAGCTCCAGCTGGCTGAACACGATCAGCTGAGCAGGAACATTGCTCTGCTCTCTGTGTAGGTGCAGAGCTTTATATCTTCATTAATATTTCAGCCTCTCCCATCTCCTCCTCCTCCTGTCCTCGTTTTATATATATCTGCAGGGTACCACTGCTGCTCCTCCCCAGCTCCCCATGCCCGCAGGAAGGCTCCCTGCTGTGGCACTGCAGGCCCCCTGCAGCCCTCCCTCCCTCCCCCCGTGCCTGGGCCAAGCTCTGCTAATTGCTCCTCACCCCATTAAGCTGCGTGCCAGGGGCTGGAGCCTGGGGGCTCCTCCTCTCACACGCTCCCGTCCCAGCAGCAGTGGGATGGGCACGGTGCCTTGGTGGGCACTGAAATGCTGCTGATAGCTCGAAGACATCCAAAGGGCAGGAACAGAGATGTGGTCATGAGAGAGGACTCAGCCACCCCTGTCTTGTATATCATCATCATCATCATCATCACCACAGAATGGCTCAGGTTGGAAGGGTCCTTGGAACTCATCCACTCCAACCTCCCTGCCATGGCAGGGACACCTCTTAGCTACACTCAGATGGTGGTGGCATCTCAGTCGGCTGTGTAGCTGAGCCCCCCAAGCCCCATGGCCAGGAGATGCTTTCCTGAGTTGCTTATGAAGAAAATTAAATTACACAAATATTTCCCTAAATATCTTTTTAAGACTATTAATATTAATATCAATTCCGCCTCTTCTGTGCCTGGCATTTAAAAATCCATTTTAAAAATCTCAAACTAATTTCAGATTTGCATCTTGAATACCAATCAGCAGGGCAAGCTTCCTGCTCCCTGGTCTGCCTGGCACCCAGCTCTGCCCAGTCAAGTCTTGGGTGCCACTTGGTGCCACCTCAAGAAGATGAATATTCAAGGCCTGCTCTCGCCTGCCCGCGTTTTACAGCTCTCTGATCACTGCACTTGTTCAAAGCTGCAACCACACTGAACAAAAGGCCTTGGAAGACCAAAATCTTCTCTCCACCTGCACACCAGCACAGAACCAGCAGCAGTGTGGTGCCAAATTAACATTCAGGCTCCTGTGCTGAAGCGGCTGCCAGGTGCCACGATTGCATGGGCATGGCTGTGCCCGCTCATGTGCCTCTGCTAGATAGGAGCCTTCCAGGGACACAGCATGAGGTGCAACCACCTGGTGTGCACCTGATAGCCTTTCCCTTCCTTCCTCCTCTGCTCAACTGCCTCAGCCTGACACATTTTTGTGTTCTTTATTCTCAGAGCCACTTTTCCTGCCACCCCCTCATAGGACCCAGCTGACGTGTCTGGTGGGAACCAGCTGGGGTGGTGGGAAACAGGAATATTCTCTTCTGTGCCACCCTGCACATGAGAGGGGAGCAGGGCAGGAGGATCCTTCCAGAAAGACAGTTGGAAGAGCTCTCTCACAGTCTCCAGGCTCTGCACTGGCCTGCCCAGGACCCTTGCCCTGTCTCAGAGCACAGGACATGTGCCCAGGCTGGAGGATTTTCTGCCTGCCCCAGGGGGGTCGCTCAGCCTTTGAGAGAACACACAGGCCTTGTGCCTTTGCCCAGGAGCCTGTACTGGGTCATGGCATCAAACTGGATGGTTGGAAAGAGATGAAGACCCCTGTGGATGCCACAGCTCCCCAGGTCTGGGGGCACAGACGCTGCAGAAGCAACCAAGCTGCTCCTCAGACCTCAGCCCTGTTGTGCCGTATGTCAGCCTCAGCCTCTCCCTCTTTGCCTCTCAGGCAGCTAGAGTGCTCAGGCTTCCTCCCTTTTATCTCCAGTGACTCATGAGCTCGTATCAAAATATTTTCTTTTTTGCTGGCAAAATCTGAAGCCAAATTTGCCTCTCACAAATGAAAGTGGAAGCACTGCAGGTGCAGCCAGTGAGCCACAAGTGTCACTTTGCCTTTCAACCGAGTCGCTCCTTTCTCATCCATCTCAGCAGCTGAAGGGATCAGAGGATGCATTCTGAAGGGCAATGCTCAATTAACATCCTGCTAAATAAAACTTCATTTCATGCAGGAAAAAAGGGCACAGCAGCAAAGCTCGAGGCCCTGACGCCAGTATCGGCTGGCTCCAAGTGAATCCATAAGGATCCATCCAAAAGGATGCCATGGAAGGGTCTGGATCTGCACCCTGAGCTCTATGATGCCCACACCCACCTTGGCCAGCAAGGTAAGGAGCCAGGCTGGAGAGCATGGGGGCAGAGCAGGATGCAGGGAAGGGTTTTATTCCCCTCACCTCTGCTGGCACCACAGCTCCATGCCAAGTCATCCCAGGACACCCTTTCTGCTGCTCTGATGGACATCAGGCAGCCCACAGGCAGCCCAGGCTCAGAGCTGTGTGCCTTAACCCAGGCATCACTGTCCCTTTGAACTGGCAGGAGGCTACTGCTGGAGCAGGCATTCCAAGAGCAGTTTGCTCTTTGCTTTTCAGGACATCCCCACAGCCTGTCCATGCCAGCACTGCCTTGTCCCAGAGCCCTCCTCTGCCCCACCACACCGACACGCCTGGCAGGAGGGAGCATCCCAGCTCATGCTTCCAGCTCCAAGGGTGGCCAACCAATGTCTTCACTACCCCACAGCTTAACCCATTCACACGAGGAGCAGCTGAGGGAGCTGAGGTTGCTTAGTATGGAGAAGAGAAGGCTGAGGGGAGACCTTATTGCTCTCTACAGCTCCCTGGAAAGAAGTTGCAGTGAGGTGGGGTTGGGCTCTGCTCCCAAATGCCCAGCAACAGGATGAGAGGAAATGAGCTTGAGTCAGGCCAGGGGAGGCTTACATTGGACACTAGGAAAAACTTCTTTACTGAAAGAGTGTTGAGAAGTTGGCACAGGCTGCCTGGGGTGCTGGAGCCACCACCCCTGGAGGAGTTCAAGAAGCTGCAGATGTGGTGCTGTGGTTTAGTGGCCAGGGTAGCTGGGTTGTGGCTCCTTGACCTTAAAGGTCTTTCCCAGCCTGAGTGGTTCAGTGATTCTATGAGGGCAACAAAGGCAACCCCCCCCCAGAAACTCTTCTCTCAGGGTAATTTGCTCCTCCCATCCAAAACTCCGCAGCAGCACAAAGCTGCTGACAAAGTTCATCAGAGCTCAGCTTCCCTTCGTGGCAGCAGCCAGAGGAGAACAATTCTCTGTCTTCTTGTCAAGTTAAACGTTTCAATATCTACCTGCCCGTTCCCAACCTAAAAATTTATGAATTCTCTGAGCAGCCCATGGAAAATCTCCACTTTGTCCCCACCTGCCAGGGGAAGGAACCACAGCAGCCATCCGTCAGGGCCGCGCTGAGCGGCAACGCTCGGAATAACTTCAGCTTACCTTAAGAGCTACAGTGGCCATAAAAAATAGCTGCATGTGCAGCTTCTACCCTGCTATAAAAGAAGATGACTTTAATTTGATTCCTTGGGAACACAGCTAATAGAGGGCCTAAAAACACTGCCAATTTGTCATGCTGGGGAGCCACAGCTGCGCAATGTTATCAGCACAGCAGCTACATAACACAGCAATTGTTGGGGAGAACCTGCAGAAGGCCTGGGGGTCTTCTCAGGTGCACAAGGAAATGAAGCTCTGGCTTGGGGAAGTTGTTTCAACTCCAGCTTCACACCCATCACAGGACAGGAGGGGCTGGGAGGGACTTCTGGAGATCATCCAGGACAACCCCCTGCCAGAGCAGCATCACCCAGGGCAGCTTACACAGGAACACAGCCAGGAGGTCTGCAGAGGAGACTCCAACAGCTCTCTGGGCAGCCTGCTCCAGGGCTCCAGCACCCTCACACCAAAGAATTTTCTCCTCATCTCAAGGTGGAACTTCCTGGGTTCCAGCTTGTCCCCATTGCCCCTTGTCCTGTCACTGGGCACCACAAAAAAGAGCCTGGCACTTTCATCTTGCCCCCACCCCTCAGCTATTTACAGCCAGTGATAAGGTCTCCTCTCGGCACTCTCTCCAGACTAAATAGCCCCAGGCTGAGGTGCTGCAGACATCCTTGACGTGCCAGAGGAGCACAGGTTGGATGCGTCACACCCCAGTGGCACATGCAGAATGCCATAGCTGAGTGAGGACACCTCCAGTGCACCCCAGATGCTGTGCCCAGGCATTTCCCAGCAGTGTACTGATTGCCACAGGTTACAGAGGGACTGGACCCCCCACAGCCCTCCAGACCCAACACACCTTCCCTTGAGGGCTGCTCCTGTTTGTCCCACAGCTGCTAGAAGCAGTTTTTGGTCACCCAAGGGACCTGCACATCCTGACCTAGGGCAGGAGAGCTCAGTACCAGCAGCTCAGCCCTGGCCTGGCCTCTGTTTCATGCTGAGCATGGGATTTGGAGAAGCGCATTTGTCCAGATGGGCACAGGCAAGTTCAAGTGGCTCCAGGAGATGAGAGCACAGCGAGGTTCACTTCTCAGCTGCATCCTGCAGCCTCAGAGCAGCAGAGCAGCAGTGCCAGCAAGCAGCATCCCAGCGCTCCAGAGGGCTCTAATTGGCCAGCCTCGGGGAGGGGGGGGCGGTTGGTTAATCTGAGCTGCCACCAACTCCTCCTCATTAGAAATGCAAACCAACTGGTGCCAGATGCAAGGCTGGAGAACAATGAGCAATCAGCTGGCAGCAGCAGAAGTGGGAAGGCCACCAGTGGAGATTGGGGTCCTCACCCACCAGACCCTGCTGGTCAGCTGGGACTGAAACAGAGCAACCAGCTGGGAACCAAATCCCTCCCAGTGCTCCCAGTGACAGAATGGGATGACACAGAGCATGGGAACACAGAACCATTTCTGTTGGGAAAAGACTCCTAAGCTCATCCAGTCCAACCGTCTCTAACTCTGCCCAGGCTGGTGCTGAACCATGGCACTCAGCACCACATCTCTGCCTCTCTGAAACACCTCCAGGGATGGGGAGACTCAACCACCTCCCTGGGCAGCCTGTGCCAGTGCTTGAGAGCCCTTTAAGGGAAGAAGTTTCTTCTAATGCCCAACCTAAACCTCCCCTGGTGCTAAGTCCAGGGGACCATCACTGTCCTGGTGCTGCTGGGCACACCATTGCTGCTCCAGGCCAGGCTTCTGTTTCCCACCTCTCCCCACGCTCAGGTTTCCCTTTTCAGTGGCACAAGGGCCACTTGGGGTACCCTGTGTTACCCATCCCACCTCTTTTCCTGCCCACTCCTGGGGCAGCTGAAGCAGCTGAGATGTCTTTATTTGGAGCAGAGCTCGCAGCCACCAAGGGTCAATCCCTTTGTTTGCTGAAACGCAGACAACAGCTCCAATTACGTCTGGAGGCTTAAAAAAATCCCTTCCCCTGAGGGCTCAGGTTTGAACAGCCACCACGACACAGCAGAACAATTAATCTCTGCTCAAACAACCGACCTGGGGAGGGGTGAGGGGAGCTCGGTGAGCTGGGGAACATCTGAGGGAGGGGTTCCCTCCTCGGAGCAGCATGCACATGAGCTGCCAACACCGTAAGGAAGTGTCCAGCGCTCAGGGCACTCTCATCAGAGGCTCCATCCTGCACCGAACCGAACCTCTCTCAAGGACAAACCCACCAGTGGTCCCAAAGTACCAGGACAGACAAGCGGAGAACGGTTTGGGTTTTTTTCCCATCTGGAAAGGACTGAAGATGACCTCAAGAGTCCCATCTATGCCTGTCCCCCCACCCCTTACCAAATACCTTCCACTAACCAATACAGCAAGAACGAGCCCCCTGGGCAGAACATGCCCTCCCTGCCAGGCACTCTGCTGGCCTGCTGGTGCAGCGTCCAAGGATGGTGGCTCCCCGAGCTGGCTGCAGGTACACCAAGGACTCATCTTCACAGCTGAGGCAGAGCCCCCTCTTCCTCCTCCCCTCCCCATGGTGCCCGTTCCAGGCAAAGCCTGGGGAGGAGGAAGAGGGGGCTCTGCTTGCTGCTAAGTTTAGTTTCATCTTCATCTGCCTTCAAAGTGTCAGCACTCAGCAAGGAACAGGACAAGGTTAAAGAATGTGAAGTTGAAAGCAGCTGTCTTGGTGTTTATCCTCAAAAGTAGCACAACTCCACCAGCTCCACATTTGCATAACACACACACACACACCCCTCCTGTCCTTGCTTCTGCCAGCGCACCCACAGCCCTCCTTGGTGCCACCCTCCCACTCCTATGGTGCCCTCCCTGCCTGGCCAAGTCATTCCCCACCTGATCTGGTTGGTTTGGGGAGCTCCTGGGATGGTGCAAAAGCATCATGTGGAGCTGTGGTGCTGCTGCTGCGCTTCCTGCACACTGCAGAGTGGCTCAGGCTGGAAGGGATCTCAGAGCTCATTTGCTCCAACCTCCCCACCACAGCCAGGGACACCTCTCAGCTGCTCAAGGCCTCATCCAACCTGGCCTTGAACACGTCCAGACAGGAGGTAGCCTCAGCCTCCCTGAGTCTCACCACCCTCACACTGCAGAACTCCCTCAGCTCCAGTCCAACCCTGCTCTGCCTCAGCTCCAAACCATTCCCCCTTGGCCTGGCTCAGATACCCTCAGCAAAAGTCTCTCTGCAGCCTTCCTGCAGCATCCTTCCAGATATTGGAAGGCAGCTCCAAGGTCCCCCTGGAGCCTTCTCTTCTCCAGGCTGCACGCCCCCAGCTTCCTCAGCCTGTGCTCACAGCAGAGCTGCTCCAGCCCTTGGAGCATCTTTGTGGCCTCCTGTGGACTCACTCCATAGCTCTGTGTCCTCCTTCTGCTGGGGACACTAGAACTGGAGGTCTCAGCAGAGCAGAGTCAAGGGGCAGTATCCCTTCTCCCCTGCTGCCCACACTCCTCTGGGTGCAGCCCAGCACATGGCTGCCTCCTGGGCTGCAGGAGAGCACTGCTTGCTCTTGGGGAGCTTCAGCTCTGCGTCAGCACTGCGGATCCACGTCAGTCCCAGGCAATTTGGAGAGCTTTGCTCCATGGCTTCTCCCCACTTTGGAATGAGAGCCTGCTGCATATGGCCACTACCTTCTCCACAGCGCCTGATAAAAACCCAAAAATCCCACAGAAAATCTGTGGCCAGGCTCGGGGTGGTGGTGAACCACCCAGCACCAGCTCAAGAAGAAGGCTTGGGGGGTTTGGCACAGCACACAGAGCCCCACCAAGAGTGACTCAGCGGTGGCACACAGCTCAGCACAGACACCCTGGAAAAGTGGAATAGAGCCTGGAGCCGTAAGGAGCTGCATTAAGAGAAGAATCCCAGCACCTCTTTGCCTGCAAAAAAAGTGACAGTAGCTGCAGTAAAGCTGCTGCAGAAAGAGGCTCCTGCTGCTGCAGAGAAGCTGGCAGGTTTGTTAAAGGCTGCAGACTGCAGGTCCTGTCCTTGTCCCACCGAAGCCAGCAAGGAGCCAGCTGCTCCCAAGCGCCCCTGAGCCTGGGCAGAGGAAAGGAAGGAAAACCCTACCCGAGTGCTTCTTGTGAAGGTGTCTGCAGCAGGACTGCTGTTACCCATCAGATTGTGAGGTTCAGCAGAGCCCAAACTGCAGGCTCAGCAGCAGGGCTGCTGGCGGCGCCGCAGCCGAGGAGGGCCATGCTAATGTGGCATTTCACTGGCAGGCGCAGGCCCCAACACTGAAATTAGAGCATAAATCAGGCACAAATCATCCTCCAGACATACAGCTGCCTTTGCCTCCACTTCTTTATGCACCAAGAGCTTCTACCAAATCCCACTCCAGGTTTGGTACCAGGGAGTGCTGCTCCCCTCGGCTGCAGCACTGCCACATGCACCAGGCTGGCTGCAAGCAGGGCAGAGCGAGAGCTTGGAAAGAGTCCCTCACAAACAAGACTGAAGGAGGCATCCCCTAGAGTCTGGGTGATTTATCTGGGTCACAAGGCACTGTGGGGAGAGAGGAAGGAGTGGAAGTGCAGCACTAGCGGCAACAGGCAACACTGACAATGAGAAAGGAGCCCAAAGGCTGCTCGGTAAGCAGCAGCCAGCACTGAGCAGAGCCTGCACACAGCCACTGCTGCGCCCAGCTCCAGCCCAGCACTGCCAAATACCAACGCCCCGCAGCCCAGCGCTGTGCTCTCACCTACAGAGCCTCCAGCAGGAGGCAAGAGGAAGCTTCCCAGAAGGGGAGCAACCTGAAAGAGCTCAATCTCCAAGAACCAAAAAGCCAGTTGGAATTGCCAGGCTCTCAGGGAAAGATCCCAGGATGCCAGGTTGGAAGGGACCTTAAGGATCATCTGCTCCAACCTGTCTAGATAACAGCAGAGTTGAAGTGAGCTGGTCCAGCACCCTGGCAAATTGTCCCATGGGACTCCACTGCTGCCTTGGGAGATGATTCCAGTGTCCAACTGCTCTCATGGGGAAACATTTTCCTCTGGGGCTCAATGGGAATGTCCCCAGCACCTCTTGTCTTCTCCATGGGACTCCTTGTCAAAGGGAGTCTCCATCCTCCTGGCACCCATCCTTTAAATACCAAACACAATCCAAGGCCTCAGGCAAAGGTTTGGGTTCTGGTTCGAGCTTTGTCCCGCCACTCACATCCAAAGAGCCACAAAGAGGCTCTGAAAAGGAACCAGAGCCTGCTCCCACCCATGAGCAGAATGCAGCAGGCTACCCAGGGAGGCTGTGCCTGCCTCTTGCCTGGGGGTGCTCAAGGCCAGGTTGGATGAGGCCTTGAGCAGCGGAGGCCAGTCGAGAGGTGTCCCTGGACATGGTGGGTAGGTTGGAGCAGATGAGCTCTGAAGTCCCTTCCAGCCTGAGCCATTCTAGAATCCTCTTTGTTCCCAGCTCACCGAGTTGCTCTCATTCTCCAACTCAGTGGAGCTAAAGCAAACCAAACCCAAAGAGGCCTCAACCCCATGCAGCCTGCTCAGGGCCCCACGCTCACACTGGCTGGCCTGGACCAGCCAAAGGTAATGTCTGCACTTGCTGCATTCCTTCACAGCCCCTCCAGAAGGACTCCAGCCTGCTCCAGCAAGACAAATGCAGCCCCATTAGCTGCGTCTCCAACGAGTATTAACATTTCCTTTGTTTATAAAGGTTAATATCCCCCAAATAAAGGCACACAGCCTGCCTGACAGAATAATTACACGATGGCATTTCAGAAAGGTTGGCAGATGACAGTGGCCCAGAGAGGAACAAAGTAAGAGCCTGATGAAAAATCAGCAGTGGCAACTCTGACCGCGCCCACGGCTCCCCAGCAGCTCTTCCCCAGGGACACCTTTGGCCCTAGAGGAAATGCTTTTGGACCCCAGCACGACCAGGCTTTGCTGCTCAAGTGCTCTGGGGAGGTTGGACCCTCTGCACAGCATCCAACAGGCCAAACTCCAGAGGTTTCCCATCACTCTGCATGGGACAGAGGGAAGCAGCAGCAAGGCTGCATCGTGCTGCTCCCCAGGGAATCAGAATCATTTCAGCAGGGAGAGGCCCTGGGGTCACCCAGCCCAACTGTGCTCCAACTCTGCCAAGGCTGCTGCTAAACCATGGCACTCAGCACCATATCTCTGTCTCCTTGAAACACCTCCAGGGACAGGGATTCCACCATCTCCCTGGGCAGCCTGTGTGAGCCCTTTCCTCTACTGTCCAATCTAGAGCTCCTCTGGTGCATCTTGAGGCCATTTCCTCTTGTCCTATCACTTGTGGCAAAGAGGCCAACCCTGACCTGGCTCCAACCTCCTTCCAGGGACTTGTAGAGAGTGAGAAGGGCTCCCCTGAGGCTCCTTTCCTCCAGCCAAGCTAACCATGGCTGCCCTCCACACTGACAACAATCAAGGAGTAGCAGTTAAGTGCTCTGGAATTAGAATCCCACAAATACCTAAAACATTGTGGCTTGAGGAGCTGCAATTTGTGAGGCTGGAGCTTCAGAGTGCTGCCCGAGGGGACCCGGAGCCTGGCTCCAGGTCCAGCTCTGCTGGTGTGAAGCCATCAGCTGATGCATGGTCCCACAAAGCAGCCGAGAAGCACCAGCACTGAGCACTTCATCTGCAGCTGGAAGTGTTCCCTGGTAACCTTCCCAGCCCTCGTTCAACGAATCCCTGCCCAGGGCAGTCAGCAAAGGCTCCACCTGCTCTGCTCCCCCCAGGACACTGCATGGTCACACAGCACAGAGGGGAACCTTCCCTGCCCTCCTCCTCCTCGATGCAGGGGACCTCAGGTGCTCACTGTGGGCCACCTCCAAACCCATGTTTGGCACCTCCACCCTTTGTGGGCTCCTACAGGAATCAGCTCCCTTCGTCGCCTGCAATATTTGCATATTTTACAGCGCTTGAAAAGCAACAAATGTTAAAGCTTCCAAATGATTTTGGAACATGCACATATAATTAGCCCTGTCTAACAAATCTGCTCCTGACTGCGGTAGTAAACAACTGAATTTAAGCCAAAACCTGATTCAGAGATATCGAATGTCAAGGTCTGACTCCTGCTCTACCAGCCCAGCTGAAGTCTGGCAGGTAACATCTTCTGGGGGCTTGTTTTACCCTGCCTGAGCCTGCTGAAGGGTGGATGCCCTGAGTTCAGCAGCAGAGTTTCCCAGGCAAGCCTGCCACAGCTACTCCATTTGGGCTATGATGGTTCAGAGGTGACACTGGGACTACAAAACTACCCCAAAAGTTCTCAAATAGCCACCACCAGCCTCGGGGTTCTGCTCTCCACCTCGGGCATGGCAGGAGGCAAGGTGGTCAGGTCTGAACTTACAGAACAGATCAGCTCGTGGCTGCAGCAGTTAGCAACTGACTCCAAGCCAGATCTGTCTTTGAGACCTGCCCGTGACAGCAGCTCGAGCTGCTAGCCGCTCCCACACAGCACAGCTCCTCCCACGCGTGACGGCAGCAGGACCCCCGGCAGGCTGCAGGGGCCTCGGTGCCACCACAGGGCTGGCAGCCGAAGAGCTGCTGCTCCCCGGCCAGCACCGGGAAGTGACAGCAAAGTGACCCTGGGGCCAAGACAGCTTCCCGACAGAGACGTCCAAACAGCCTCCGTGGAGAAGCCTTCGCCGCGCGCAGAGCAGCAGAATGCTCCGCAGCTGCTTGGCCAGCAAGGAGAAGACTCTCCTGGCAGTTGTCCATGGCAGAAACCAAACCCTTCAGCTACCGTAAGGAGCTCTTGGCAACTCCAAGTCAAGCAGAAATGCTCTGCTCCCAGAGCTGGATGTCCAAGAGGTGAGACTCACCAGCTTCCCAGGCAGTGTCCAGTTCGTGGCTTGAGTGGGGCTCGACACAGGAGGTGACAGGGGACAGGAAGGCAGAGGTCAGCCTTTGTCCTCTCCCAGCTGGTAACCAGAACACAGAAAGCAGCATCTTTGCAGAGGTCTGCTCAACACAGCTCTTGCCAGAGCACCACACCAAGACCTGGCATTGGGAGGGGGTTTCATGCCAATAATGAAAATCAAATCAAATCAATCCTCCCTTGCTGCCTCCAGACAGAGTGGCACCCAAGGCTGCCTGCATCCTGCAAAGGTCACGTTTGCATTTCTGTAAGCACAGCCCTTTGTTGTTTCCTCTCTTCTACCACACTCAAGTGAGTCACATCTGGCTGCCTCATAAGCAGACAGCGCAGGTTTGAGGGAATGGAGCTCCACAGATGCTGCTGCCTGAGAACAGCCTCCCCACAGCCCAGAGCAGTGGCCCAGCTCAGTGGCCAAGCTCATGACTCCAAGCCACACAGTGCCAGCGGAGATCCACTGCAGAGGGCAGGTTCAGCAACTTCTTCCTTGTCCTGCTAAAACTTCTCTCCCCCACCAGCTTTCGTGAGCGTAACCAAATGAATTCATTCCAGAACCTCAAATCCCACTCTAGAGTTTCATCTGATCCATAATCCACCTCAGCATCCTCAGGACTGACCTCTTGCCAAGCAGATGGGGCATGGGTGGGAAGTTCTCCTGCTAGCCACACGGACAGAGCCATTCCCTGCTGCGTGGAGCAAGGACAAGGTCTGCAAAACCTCCAGAGGAATTATTCACCTGGATGAGTTTCACCCAGAGCTGGGAGGGGGATGTGGACCTTCCTCTGCCACGGGCATCCTCCCCCACCACAGCAGGAGGAAAATTATGCACAGTCTGAGGCTCCTACAGCAGACAGGAGTGAGAGGCACTCCAGAAGCCCAGGAGATGCTGGCAGTGGAGGCAGCAGCAATGAAGACAGAGAGCTCAGAGCCTGGCATGGCTGCAAAACTCGGCCCCAAATAATGGGCACTGGTGGCATCCATCAGCACAGAGGAAGCACCACGACTGCTTCACCTCCTGCCTCAGCCCTGCCATTCACCAAGATAAAAAACATTCCCCCCTCCTTCAGCTGCCCAGGGAATTCATTTCCAGATCAGTCTCCTGTAAGGAACCAGTTGTGCTCCTGCAGATTGGCCAGCAGGAGAGAAGCACAGATTTTCATCCTCCTTCTAAGCTGAAATTTTAACAGGGATGCAGAAAAACAACCACCTGAAGGTGAGGAGCAGTCAGCAGTGCAGGAGCAGAGCACAGACCAAGCCAGTGCCTGCCAGGACTGCTGCCAGCTCAGGGACCAGAGGGAAACTGCGAGTGAGTCGCAGCAGCCTGGCAAAGAGAGGGACAAACCCTGCTGGAAAAAGTGCTCTGGAGCAAAGGCTCAGACCCTGCTGCCACCTGAGCTGCAGCTCTGGCAGATAACAACACTTAAATCCAAGGCATTCACCTGTGGAAAGTCTTCAGGTCCCTGCTTCTACCTGCAGTCAGCACAAACTCTGAAGCAGACACCTTTGGTCCCTGGGGCTTCCTTCTGGGGACAGGAGCTGCAAGCAATCCCCAGAGGAACCCAATAGCACCATGACAGCTAAACCCAAGCAGAAAGGGCTTTCTTACCCTTCCTGGTTTGTTTTCCAACTACTGCTCATATCCACAACCTGGCAAACACAGAGAAAGAGTTGTTCATTTTCCCGCAGCATCAGTTTCAGCAGGGGAAAGCAGCAGCTTCCTCCTCAGCACTGCAGAAAGGAAACATGCGAGGATAATAAAATCCCAGAGCAGTTCCTGCCCTCCGGGGAAGAGGCTGTTTGGTATTCTAAGTGCTGCCACAGGAAAAAACAAAAAGGAGCACTCTCAGGAGTGCTGGGTGCAGAGCAAAGCACCCTCAGACCCACCTCAGAACACCTCAAAACTGGCACAGACCCCACAGAACTGACAGGCTGCAAGGCAGGGGCTGGGAGTGGACAGGAACAGCACCAAGCTCATCAACAAAGGTTAATGAGCACAAAATCACTGCAGTCATGAACTCACAGAATGGTTTGGGCTGGAAGGAACATCAAAGACCATCCAGTGCCAAGCCCCCTGCCATGGCCAGGGACACCTCTCACTAGCCCAGGTTGCTCAAGTCTTCATCCAGCCTGGCTAGGAGCAATTTCTTTGCTGCAAGAGTGGTCAGGGATTGGAACAGGTTGCCCAGGGAGGTGCTGGAGTCCCCATCCCTGGGGGAGCTCCAGAACTTTTAGAGATGGCACTTGGGGCTATGGTTCAGTGGCCATAGTGGTGCTGGGTTGATGGTTGGACTCACTCTTTGAGGTCTTCTCCAGTCTTCATGTTTCTGTTATCTAAACTGAGCTACTTCTAGCTCAAAGCCAATTCTCCACAGATGATTCTGCTTCCCACACCCAAGCCTCAGACACAGCCCCCAGGACAAAGTCTTCAAGTGGTGGGACCACACAACCTGCCAGGAGCAGCGAGTGCACACCGTGAGGTGCCCAACGCAGGCTTCCAAGGCATGGCCACAGATCCTGGGGCTTGCTGGGCACTCGCTTCAAGTCGACACAATTCAAGAGGCAAAGGAGCGAGGTTCTGAGCTCTGAGCCCCAGGAGTAGACGTTCCAGCCACATCATCCCGAGCAGCTCTTTGCAGCAGCCCTTCAGCTTCCTCACCTGCGAGGGCTGAGGAGCTGCAGGAGGCAGAGGGAGGCCGAGAGCAGAAGATGCCAGAAATAAACATCTCAGAAAGTTTGGTGCCATTGCCGATGCCTGTCACATCCCAGCACCGAGGCAGATGGTTTGGGCTTCCATTAGCAATGAATAATGAGATGTGAAGGCAGAGGTATGAGATGCTGCTTAACCCTGCCCCCCCAGCACATGTCCTGAGCCTTGGCGCCTTCGACACTTCTGCGGCGGAGGCCCAGGACGTGCAGCCGCGGGCAGGCAGCAGCCATGCACCAGCTACCCCCTTCAGACCAAGCTGCTCCTGGCTCAGCTGCCTCCAGGACTGGTGAGAGCTGATCTGCCTGCAAGAAAACCATGCAGTCCTGAGCTGCCACTGCAGGGAGGTGCCCAGCCAGCAGCCCTCCACCCCCTGGAGCAAAGCCAAGACCCAGCAGCTACATCTTCACCCCTCACACAAACTTCTCTTCATGGTCCTGGAACAGCCACTCTGACATCATCCCCACAGTGAGAGAGCAGCTGAAGCAGTGAGCAGTGGTCACCACTGCTCCTGCCCAGGCCTTGGTACCAGCACTGGTGGGACTCAGCATCACAGCTGGAAACCAACCTGGCATGGTGCCTGCACGAGCTGGAGTGGTGCACTGGCTCCTTCACCCCGGTCCTGTGTGCTCTGCAGAGACACAACCTGTGCAGGACAGGGCCTGCTCACTCTGGAGAGAACATGGACACCCACTGGCACAAGCAGGGAGGGCAGTTTGTGGGCACAGTGACACTGACCCATGCAGGTCACACCGTGCCTTGCTTGGCTCAGCACAGGTAGCAGCTGCTCCCCAGATCCTCCCAGCACCTCTGATCCCCACCCAGGCTCACTGCTTGTGCCAGGAGGAAGGTCAGAGCTGCCAGGTGGGAAATGAGGCTTCATCCTCTGGCTGCGCAGAGGCTTTCAGCAGCCTTCCCGGGATCAGCAGGCGAGGCTGCAAACAATCCCTCCTGCCTTCCCAGCGCCGCTGCCCGCGGCACAGCCTCTGCCCTTTGTCTCCGCCTCGGTGCCGGTAATCCGCAGGCTCTGCTTTGTTTGGTCTGGGCTTTGTGCAGAAGCAGTGGCTTAGGACAACCTGCACCCTGCAGCACTGCCCCTGCCCGAGACAGTCAGAGGCTCAGGAGAAAGCTGCACAGCTAAGGTGCTCCTGAGCGCCCAACCATGCACCCCCGAGGGACACTTCTGCCGCAGCCTCGTTCCTGTGACCCTGCAGAGGCTGTGTGGGTCACACCTTCACACTTACCATCAAGCTGCTTTGCTTCCTTCTTGAATTAGATTTGGTATTGATCTCACACCAATGAGAGGCTAAATGCAAATGTGCACGGGGAAGGTCAGTGAGAGAAACCAGAACTCAGCATCCTGCACCTCTGACCCTGACCAAGAGGAGACAGCAGCCTCACACCTGCCTTCTGCTTCCAGACACACAAACAGCCCCACGGACGTACACGGAGGTGTAGGTACACCCAGAGGTACACATATCCAGGGGGTCCCAGCAAGCACAGCAAACCCTTCCTTCAGGGCAAGCCAAACCTCCTGGCAGGAGCAAGTTCCTGCAATCCATTATCAACTGTGCAGAATTAGCCTGCCAGGGCTGGGGAGAGACCTCTGGAGATCACTGAGTCCAAGCCCCTGCCAGAACAGGGTCACCTGGAGCAGGAACACATCCAGGTGGGTTTGGAATGTCTCCAGAGGAGGAGACTCCACAGCCTCTCTGGACAGCCTGCTCCAGGTGCTCCCTGCCTGTTCCACACTGGAGACTGGGAATGCCAAAGTGGTTTTCTTGCTGTAGTGCCTGCCCTGAGCTGCTGCACAAATTCCACTGCCAAGCAGCCTGACATTCAGCACCAAGATGCTAAGATCCAACTTCTCCTGTTCAAAGCCATCTCCTCGCTAATGCATCTCTCCCCAGCAGCCTTCCCTGCGAAGCTGCTCATGATTCAAGCAGATAATTTCTGCCTTTAATCTAAACTCCAGTAGAAACTAAATTAACTTCTCCAGGCCTCCACCGGGGAGCATCGTGCCAGAGAAGTGGCTGTGAGGAGCTCAGCTGTCAGATTTACCAATGCTTTACAAGAAGGCATTCAGGAGAGCATCCCAACGCCCTCAGCCAGGGAGGGATGCAGGTTCTCCCACCCTGCCTCACCTCCTCACGTGGACACCAACCCCTAAAAGCCACTCAGGTCAGGAACGGGGAGTGGCACAGCAAAATAAAACCGAATGAGGTCTTCTCAACACCAAAGGAGCCATCAGCAGGGCTTGGCAGGCGGCTCCACAGCACACATCAAGGTAGACAGACAATGCATGGCCACCTCTGCTCCACACAGTTGGGGGAGCAAACCCCCCTGAGAAACCAGGGCTAGGAGCAGCCAGCAAGCATGGAGCACACGTGGAGCACTGCTTCCACAGCTGAGAGGAGAGATGCAGCAATCTGAGCAGGATCAGCAGCAGCCCAGCATGGAGCTTGGGTGTCTGCAGCTACAGCCCTCTCCCACCCAGCATCCAGCTTTTACAACGGTCTCAAGATGACGTTTTTCAGCTCAGTAAACCAAACCCAAGCCACAGCTGCATGCCAGAGTTTCTGCCTGGACTCATCCCTCGAGCCAAAGCCATATGGGGAGCAGGTCCATGCAGCCACCACCATGCAGCCCAAGGTTTTGAGATGAACATGGAAGCAAAGGGTCTCCTCTGGCCATCAGGAGGCCTCATGCAGGCTCTTTAGCCCAGAGGAAGCCCCCAGGCTGCAGCAGCAGAGGCTCCCCTCCTGGCCTGGGGTAGGGGGGGGTGTGACAATAGCTGTTTTTAGCAGACATTTGTCACTAGCAAACTTCAGACAAGGTTAATGAAAGTTCTGTCACTTTAATGTCTTGCCTGCTTTAAATTACAGATGTCATCTGCCATGACTAAAGAAAGGGCACTGAGCAATAATACCATAAACTATCATCTCCAGGGACACACAGGTAATTGCATAGCTCATTAAAAAACTGTTTTAATTATTAATTGACCGTGTCAGAGTTGTCCTTTGAAGTCAGTTTAGATTTCTTCCTTGCAAGCATGATGGTTCCAAGCTGACCTACACAACTTTTTCTACCATCTCCAAGAAGCAGGAGGGAAAGCTGAGGAGCTGGCTCCTGGCACAGTGACTGTCTGACAGCACAAGTGACCCACACACTCGAATCTGCCTAAAGGCCAGGAGAGCAGGGCTGCAGGTGAGGCATCCCCTGGAGCAGCACAGCCGGGGCTGGCAAGCAAACACCTGTGGGGTTGGCTGCTTCTGCTCCCCGTTGTTTCTTGACCAGCAGCCAAGTGACACAGCTCTAGAGGGGGAGGATCACAAAGTGAGCTCCCAAGCCTCAGCATCATCACTGGGGCCTCTTCTTCTGCAGTGGCTGAACCAGCACAAGGCTGTTTCCTGACTGAGAGCCTACACACAGCACTCAGAGATCTTAGGGATGGACACAGCCACAGCAGCTGCTGACCCAGCCAGCATCTGAATTTAGCCCAAGACTGATTGCTGAGCCGGACCAGAATTGTCACCTGAGCTCCTCAGATCTGTCAGAATGAGGAGAACACAACTGAACAGGCAGAACAAGAAGCTGTTGAAGGAAAAATCATTTCTCTTCAATTAAAATAACACTGCTGAGAACAAAATCCCCTTACACCTTCCCTGGCACTGCCAGTCCCTCCAAGAGTCCCTCAGCAGAGGAACCATCCTGAGGAAGGGAGTTCCACCCGAGGAGGCTTGGAGGAGGTTATTTATTTAGGAAATTGGGCACAGGAGGAGAAAACTGAACAGACACAACCACCAAAGCACTGCCCTGGGAATGAAATGCTGCCCCAGCCTTGGGTCTGAGCAGCAGTGAGTACCTTCCCTTCTCCGCACCACCGCAGCACTGCAGATCTCAGAGGCAGGCAGAGAAGATCAAAGCACAAACATCAGATGGGCTCCTTAAGTGCCAAGTGCCAGACTGGGAGGCAAAAAACAGAGTTTGAGCCTCTGCAGTTGTGTCAGAAGAGCATCTCAGCAGTGAGGACTGGTTGTGACTGCACAGCTGAGCTGCAGGACAGGGAGGTCACAGTGCCCAGGCTGCCAGGCCTGCTCCTGTGCCACTGACCCTCACTTGGTGGCAGAACCTGCAAGCTCCTTGTGAACATCTGTCCTGGGCATGAAGTGACTTCCCCAGGAAGCCACAGGACACAGCTGCTGCTCCTGCCTTCACCTCTTAAAACTCACTCTTTATACATCAAGACGCCTTCTTCCTTTCTTTTGATGCCTCTGAGACCACTCTCCCTGCTCTGGCCCTGCTAAAGCACCTCGGGAGCACAATCCCGAGCCAAGGTTGAGCTCAGCCCAGGTCCAGCTGGGTCTGCAGTGCTCCTGAGGTGCTGGACACCAACATCACCTCCAGTCACCTGCTGCAGTTTCCCTGCTGCTGACAGAATCTGGCTCCAGGAAAAGAATCTTCAGAGGCAAAGGACCAAACAGAATTTGAGGCTTTTGTTCTTTGAGCAAACTCAGTCTCTGCAATGTTCTGCCTGCAACCAGACCACACAGCACAGCCTTGACCGCAGAGCAAGCGCCAGCAGGGGTACAAGGAGAGCAAAGGCTCAGCCAAAGGGCACCAGCACCCAAAAAGCACCAGCATAGGAACAATTCCCAACAAAACCACAGCCCAACGAGCTCCTTGAGCTCCGCACAGGCAGGGATGAAGTGTGCCAGACACATAAACTGTACAGCACGTGGGAAGCAGCATAAACCTGCAGGCACAGCTCCATAAACCACAGCAAACAAGCTGGCAGCTCGCGGGGACGTGATGTGAGCAGGAGGCTTTCACGAGCACCACGTTGGTACCTTCCAGCTCCATCAATCCAGCAGCAGCAGCCACTGCCCTGCCAGCTCCCTGCTCACTCAGCTCCTGCTCCAGCCGTGTGCTGCTGTAATTGAATCCTTCTCTGAGAGCCTTTCTATTGCACTCTGGTGTGGGGACAGCGCTGCTGAAAGTCCTTCCCCATCCATCTTTCTTAACATGCTTAATCTAAATAGAAGCCTCAAATCCAGGATTGTGGGGTTGATGGATGGCTCCCCCCTTCTCCTGGCACTCCTCAGACACCTGGCAGCAAAGTGGCACTCCCAGTCACTTTGACCTCTGCTGCCCAGGTGGCTGCCACCTCTGCTGCTGCAGAAGGAAGTTAAAGCAGAGTTGTTCTCCCTGCTATGTGTCCAGAAGCAATGTCTGGGTAGCAAAAAGGAACTGCATTGGAACCATCAGAATCCATTACTGGTGCCAAAAAGAGCACCTTCATAGAGATAATGCAATGCTGTGTGAGACCACTTGGCTCTTCTGAGTGAGAAGCCTCTCCTAGCCCATCTCAAAGGGGTTCCCAGTACCAGAGTCACAGCTCAAGTTGCTGTGGAGATGCCATCCCTCATCTCCCAGTTTGCAGCATCACCCAGAGCCACAATCTCGGCTTTCAAGAAGATATTTCAGTGCAGAACCACTTAGAGCCCCAGCAGAAGCCAGGCTGCTGTGGTCTGCTGGGACAAGCAGCTGGCAGCACTCCATGCTCCAGTGATTTGCTCCCGAATCCCTGTTCAGTACCCACCACACCCTTGTGCCCAAGGCTCTGAGATGACAACATCCACACTTGGTCACTGTTGCCACACCAGGTTGAAAGCAGAAATGGGCAGAGTGGTTTCTGCCACTCCTCTGCTCTGATCTCTCACTGAAGTGCTTCTCAGTCTCTCCAAGGCAGGAGCAGGCACCCCTGTGGAGCCGAGGGGGAGGGGGCTGCAGTGGCTGCTCCTACCGAGCATTTATGGCCTGCTGCTTTCCATCTGTGAGCTCCCAAGACATCCAGAAGATGCCTCCACCGGGTCAGGGCAGCCGCGCCAAGGAAGTGTCTGCCCATCACCCTTAATGTCTTTGGCAGCTGCGGCCGGCGCGGGACAGCTGCCAGCATCCCGGAGACTGAGCCGAGCAACCTTCGCTCATCTCTGAGCCTTGCTGGGATCCTCCTGGAGAAACTGATTCTCTCCAAATGGCAGTGGCACGTGTGGCTTGTAGGACAAATAGACCAGGCAGGGCTGCACTGCTTGCTTTGCTTCACCTCCTCTCTGAAAGCAAAGCCAGCAAGGACCATCAGGAGAGCACTGCCAGCTCCAGCCAGGCTGCTGCACCTGAGACCCAGTGCAGGACAACCCCAAAGCTTCAGGGAGGGCTGGAGCAGCTGCCATGGAAGAATTGAAACCCACTGATCCCCATCCCTCTGGGCCACAACTGCAATCACATTCTGTGATGTCACTGCAAGGTCTCACAAGGAGCCTGTGCCCCTGGGACATCCAAGGGCGAGCAGCAAGGATCACTGTGCCAGTGAGCATGGCAGCAAGCTCAGGGAGCCACCAGACAGCAGCTCTGGTGGGAGGAGGGAGAAAGCAAAGAGAGCTCCAAAAGCAGGCACATTGCTCTCCTCTCTCATCCCCCTAAAAGCTTCCCCACTCCCAGAGCACAGAGAAGGGAAATCCATGAGGTCAGTGCCTGACATGAGTTCTGCAATGGTTAATTACAGCTTCCCCAGCGGTGCGGTGCTGAGGGAACCCAACCCCTCCAGTTAATAACTCAGATGAGATCTATCCCTGCTAATTCGTCATCCAGTTTTCAAACTGAATCAATTCCAAGGCTGCCAATAACAGAGCAGCAAAGATGCAAACCCCCCCACAATTGACAGTAAACCGAAGCTAGGCCTTCTTCACACATTGATGATTGCCTCCAAGCCTGAGGAAGAAATCAATGAGCAGCACTGCCTGGGAACTCCTCACCCACCAGTGTCAGGCTGCAGGGATTGGGCATAACTAGACACAGCCTTACAGAACTCTTCCAAACCAGCAGAAATGCAGACAAGTTCCACCTAAACCCTGCCAACCAGCAGCCTCCCAATGCAGCCTCCACACAGGTAGCAGCCTCCCAACGCAGTCTCGATGCAGGCAGCAGCCTCCCAAGCTGCTGGGAACACACCAAGGGGACAGCTCTGACTGCAGCTCTTGCACGCAGCAAAGTACAGCACATGGAGCTCAGTGCTGGACACCTGCAGATGACATCTGTCCATCTCCTGAGGACACACCATGGTGACCCTGTGTCCCCAGCACGCTAGGGGACCAAGTGCCAGGCCACTAGCCTGGATGGACATCATCAGGGACACTGAGCTCCACAGTGCCCACCAGTGTGCACTCCAGCCCCACGGTGCCCGGAGTTTGTAAGAGCCCTCAGAGCAGCTCTCTGCCCCCCTCCAGACCCAGTCTCCTTATGCACCTGGGAACCTTCTTCGAGCAGATCTTGTGTCACTGAACATGGGCAGAGATCCTCACACAAACCCCACCACAGTGAGTTCAGGTTGAGGGCTCTGCTGCCAGTCTCATTGCTTCCCTCCCCTCTCTTTCTAGGAAAACTTTTACCCCCAGCTCATTTGCTCTGGAAGTCAGCTGGCGTAGAGTGAAGGTGGCATCTCCAGTCTCCTTCACCAGTGACCCTGCTGCCAAGTTGATTCTGCCCTGCCTCACTGCTCCAGAGCTCTTCCTGGAGCCCAGGGATTAGCACGCTGGCAAGGCTGCTGAACTGGAAGGGGAGGCAGAGGGGAAGATGTGAGGAGGGTTGGTTGATAAGCACTCAGCCCACAGCAGGGACATTGTTTGAGGGGTTATGCTCAGCTCATGCCTCAAACAACCTCCAACTCAGACTGGAAAGGCTGAAGGGAAGATTATAACTGGGCAGAGCATTCCAAGGAGCAGAGCTCAGTGCCTCATGCAGCTGCAAGCTGTGGCCTCAGGCTGCCTCCCGGGAGGTGGAGGTTGGGACGCACTCAGCCTCAAACCCTCACTCCCAAACAACAACCCTGGTTCAAGTAGGAGTGACCCAGCTAAAAGAGTTGAGACAAGGGGAACTTGTGATGCCAACCCTCTTCCCACCACCCTGCTGCCCTCCTGCTGAGGGCAGCCGTTGCCAGTAAACATCTCCCATCTAGCAGCCAAATATAGAAGGCAGCGAACTTGGTCACAAATTGCCCCAGAGGCAGAGGCTGACTGGGGAGGCAGCGCAAGGCTGCACTCACACAGCAGCAGCCGCCAGGGTGCCCTACTTGCAGAGGGGATTTTGCTCCTGACTTCATTGCTTCCCCTACCTGTGATCCACATAAGGAGGAGTCTCACAGTGCACACCCAGCCCTGCAGCGAGTGGGAAGTCAGAATCATGAGGGTTGGAAAAGGCCTCTGAGATCACAGAGCTTGTGGCTGCCTCTTCCCCTCCCTGGTCGTGTTCAAGGCAGGTTGGATGAGGCTCTGAGCAACCTGGTCTAGTGGGAGGTGTCCCTGCCCATGGTTTGGACCTGGATGACCTTCCCAAACCATTCCATGGATCTGTGCTGTTCTCATGAGCACTGCCCCAGCCCACCACAAGAAACACCTGAGTGAGGTTTTCCACACTGGTTGCTTCACCTGCCCTGGGCACAGCCTCAAATCAGCTCCAAACCAGACTCTGCTTCACCTTCTTGAGACATCATGGACGGAGCCAAGGTGCTGCCCACCTGCATTGCCCACACAGCACAGCCACACACACCCCCAGCTGTGGACACTGCCACGGCCACCAGCACACACTGAAGCTGAGGCTGTGCACAGATCCCAGCAGGACTCCGAAGGCTGCGTTTGGAACACCAGGAACACTCCGGCGGCTGCGCCGCGCCCGTGCGGCTGCGCTGCTCCAGGCACCTGCTCGAGCAGATAAGGCTGCAGTAGCTTTGGCTATTTTTATCCCCCTGCCTTGCTATGAGTTTGATGCTTAGGCAAAGGCTGAGCTCAAAGGCAGAGCTACAAGCACTTGCTCCAAGTTCCGCTGCTGCAGATCAAGCCCAGCACACCTCCATGCTCAGCCCTGCCCACACAGGCACCGTACACACCCAGCACCATGGAGGAGGAGGAGCAGCCCCCTTTGGAGCCTGTCCTGACACTGCTTCCCACTGGCACTGAACAAACACCAGACTTCCAACACAGTGTCCCAACCCACAGTTTGGAAAAGGGTCAGGAAAGTGTTCAAACTCATCAGCCCCTTTCTGAGCTCCTGACACCAACCTCACCTCAGGCTGGTGGCCAGAGGAAGGCGACAGCCCAGCAGCAGACAAGCACAGAGCAGGAGGGATGGGAGGGGACCTCTGGAGATCACCTAATCCAACATCATCATCTCTGCTGCCTGCAAAAGCACATTTCACAGGCACCCTCTGAAAGCCCCAGGCAAGCAGTCCATCAGCAGCCAGCCCCAGGCACCACATCCTTCTTCTTGCCAGGGAGGCAGAGCCTATCCTGGCAAGAAGCAAAGCTGAGGCAGCTACCACCCTGCAGCAGATCCTGCTCCCAGTCAAGTGAAGCAGCATCAGCACCTACAGGGGGAAATTCCTCTCTTTGGGAGATTCGTTTTGCTGCAGCACAACAGCAGAGTTCCTGCTACAGCCTCCCCCAGACACAACACATGGCAGAGAAGAGCTTCCAGATGCTCCAAAGACAAGCACCCGAGGAGGTGCTGTGCCCATCAGTGCCCAGTCCCCCTGGTCACACCACCAGCTGAGGGAAACAATCCTGTTCCTCCTTGGGTTGCTGCCACTTCAGATCCATGGCACTGCCACAAAGCCTGCAGGTCAATAACCAGGTGAGGGCTCTACTATGGCTTTGTGGTTGAGCTTCTGCCAGTGGGGATGAGGAGCTGAGGTGAGCATGGCCGCGCCCGGCCCAGCAACCACCTTCCCTCTCTTTGGTTCTGCTCCGCGTCCTGAGCCTGGAGGTTGTTTTCCTCCTTTCACTAATCATTTCTAATATCCCCTTTCAGCCCACATCTTCCTCCTGTGCCAACCCGTGGTGAGGTCATGAGACATTTGTGACAAGGTTTCCGTGGCAACCGACTGACGACACAAACAGAGGCTGAGGATTTCTCTGAAGCGGGAGGAGAGGATGGGCTGGAGGGAGATGCTGCTCACAGCCATCTCCCCAGCCAGAGCCGCGGGAGCAGAGCCATCAGCGCGCAGCAAATTGCTTTCTGCAGAACCCTGCTCTCTCTTTTTTTGAAGTTTGCCCCCGTGTGAAAGTCTCCAAGTCAGAACCTTAACATTATTTTAATGCACTGCTCTGTATTTAATAATCTTCCTCCTCAGACACTCGTCTGTTGCCATGGGAATGACAGCCGCACAAATAGAGGATTAGAGCTGCCCAGCAGAAGGAGAGGAGAAGTTCTGAGTGAGCTCAGTTATCTCCAGTAATTAGCCATTCGATGGAACAGCTCCCAGCAGGAACTGGAATGGATGTCTTCCCCAGAGTCAGGGCGCTGCTGCTCCCGGTGGGACCTGCAGACATCACATCAGGGTTGGGACCAAACAGGTCCTGCTGGCCATGCTCACTCACCTTGCTCCTCTTCTCCCTGCTGCTCCTTCACAGACCTCTGCAGAGGTCTGGGGAGAAGGGCAGGAGCCTGCCTCGTGCTGGAGCTCACCAGCCCCATCCCTTGGGAACATCCTGGCTGAGTGAGGCAGCCTGGGCATTGTCACTCCTTGGGCACATCGACAGGGACCTCTCCTGCACCTTTGGAACAGTCTGCCCAGTTCAGCAGGGACCCCAGATCCTCACCACCCCAAAGTCTCCAGGGTTTGCTCTCCCCAGTCAGCAGTCTTGTCTCTGGCACGAGAGCTGCGTTCCCCAAGCATGGCACCGATCTCCTGCCAGCCAGCTCCTTCTGTAGTCACTTGAGATCCCTCTCTCTCTGCATATATGTTGCTATTAAAATTCCCCTTCCAGGACAGAATTCCCTCTACGAGCTCTTCTTGCTGATTAGAGGAGACAAAAACTATTCAGAGAATCTGATCAGAGATGTCTCCTTTTCTCCAGGCACTCCTCAGAATTGAATTCCAGATGAAGCATTACTGCAGCCCAAGCACAGCCCCTGCCTGCCGCTCCCTGCCCCACTGGAGCCTCGGCAGCGCTGCGCTCCCCAGCCAGCAGCTGAGCTGCTTTTGAAAAGAGCTCTTGCAAGAGAGATGTCCCTAAATACACCATGGAAAATGGGAAGCAAGAGTCACAAAATGGGAAACAAGAATTAGAAAACAGGAAAAGAGAAGGGGAAGAAGGCTTCAAAAGAGAAAGTGTTTGAGTCTTCCTTTCCTCACCCAAGTGGGAGACTTCCAGAAACCTCCAGAAGCTGTTGCAGCATTTTTCTCATGGTTTGTTTGAACAGCAGAGGCCTAGAGTGAGCTCATGGACACTCTGGAGGCTGCTGGTTGCCCCAGCAGGTTCTGGATGTCCCTGAAGCTGGTGTGCCCAAGCACCCTGGTCCTCGTGGTGGGCATGGCACAGCCGACATCACCCAGTGGTTCCAGACTTACTAACGCTGCCTCTTGGCTCACACCAGGCTCATGCTCTGCAGCTCTGCCCTCAGCAGCTGTCCCATGCAGAAGGTGACCATGCACACGACGTGGCTGAAGGTGTTCACTTACCTAGAGAGAGCAGAGAACACTCAGGGTTAGCATGGACCTGACACCCGAGGCACAAAGCCCTGCAGGAAGGAAGCTTTCGTGGCACCTTGCAACACCACAACACAGCTGACGCAAGCAGCAACCTGCTGACATCCCAGGCCAAGCCCCTGCAGCCTCGCTGGGCCCCTGAAGGTCAGGAAGGCTAATAAGGACCTAGCCAACCTCTGGGGTCTTTTACTGGCACACACACACACATCAGGCAGGACCTGATGCAGAATACTTCTCCAATCACTCTACATCCTGGAGCATTCACGTCTGAAGGAATTAGGGCAGTGTTCATTCTGCCCAGTGCAGTAACTCACAGCTAGTGAATGGTGCTTTGGCATCAGCAATCCCAGCTCTGGGAAGGCAGCATGGAGAGGCTGTGCTCCCCACCCCCCCCAAAGAGGGCTCTCTGCCTTATCAGCCAGCAGAAAAATCCACCCAAAAGCAAAGGGCTGCAGTTCTGGGAGCTGGTGAGAAGGCTGCTGTGAAAGCAACACTGCAATCCCTGCCCGTGCCAGCTCATCTGCTCAGTACTCACAGCCACCTCCACCAACACATCCCCATGGCTGGTGACACTGAAACCCTTCTCCCGCCGCAGAGAACAACCACAACAAACCCTTCTGAGTGCCCCAAAGCCAGTCCCAGGTATCCTCAGCCATCATCTCACACCTCAGCCATCAGGAAGCTCCTCTGACCTTGTGCCAGGAGGTACCTTGAAGTCTACATTTCTCCTTTTTGAGCTTCTGGGTTGGCGTTTTGGTTTTAATTTTTGCTGCAGACTAATTGCAAATGCAGTAAGGGTCAGGCAGAGCAGAAAGACCAATTTGCTTTGAGGCCATGGGCATGAGGAGGTGAACAGAAGCCACCTGGTAAAAGGGTTCCTTACACATGGGACTTCAAAGGGTACCTGTGGTCCAGGAGCAAGAGGAGGTACTGGAGCAGCACAACTGAAAATGTCTGACTGGATGGTGATGGTTACACCAGAGCTGAAGATGCTGCATTTGCTGAGGGTCCATGGAGGGCAGGACAGGGCAGGTGGGTATCCAGCACGAGTTGAGGCACCTGGAGGATGCTTTCCTCTCCCAGCAGTAAGAAGGCTGAACCTCAGCATGGACACTGCAGCTGAGGCTGCTGCTCGCCAGTGCTTTGTAAATCCCTTTGTGTAAGTCACTTTCATTAGGACAGAGAATGTCCTGGACGTCCATTCTCACTCTGTCCTCTTGGGGAGCATCCATCTTCACTGCACACAGAGCAGGTCCTCTGCCTCTCCCTTAAGTGGCTTCACACCAGGATGCTAAAAGCCCATTCCCATGGCCTCACACTTTCTTCCCTCTCACAGCTGTGTCCTCGCTGCCCAGCAGGCAGCAGGTTTGCTCTGACTCCTCCAGACCTGCTGCCTTCCTTGGCTGCTTCTTTAGCAGAGGGAAAGCCTGAGCTGAGGACGTTCCTCAAGCCCTTCATTGGTATGCTCCCAGCACAAAAATCGTTGGTGTTTCATCTGCTCTGTGGTAGCCCTCTTCAAGATGTACCCCCCAGGCATTCTCACTGCCTGGCCCAGGCTTCAATGGAAAGGACCTAGAGCAAAATCATCCTCACAGCAGCAGAGCAGGAGAGAGAGCAGATCTCATCTCCACACAGCCAAACACGGTCAGTCCCCAGTTGTCCCCAGTGCCAGGCACAAGGGGCACCTCTGCACAGCCTGGAGAGGTGGCTGGAGAGGCAGCCTGAAGTCACAGCATCACAGAAAAGCCTGCCAAGATCTTCCATTCCAGCCAGCAACCCAACCCCACCACGGCCACTAAGCCATGCCCCCAGGTGCCATGGCCACGCATTTCCTGCATACCTCCTGGGGTGGGCACTCCACCACCTCCCTGGGCAGCCTGTTCCAGTCCCTGACCACTCAGGCAGAGCTCTCAGGGACACTCTGCAGGGTCCCCAAGGCCCTGAGCAGGAAGCTTCTCCCCATAGCCTCTGTTTAACCATGCAAGGGTTGGGCTCTGCTCGGGTAGGAACCTTCTGCCCATCTCCAAGTGCCAAAGCCTCCATTCCTGCCACACACCAGCACCAGGGGAGCAGGAAGGGAACCCCCAGCGTCAGCACTGGGGCTGGGACCACTGTTTTTAAAGCCACAGTTGCACCTGGTAATTACACTTAGTAATTACAGATTTAATTGTTGCACATTAATATCACCTCAGCCTCTAATTACCGCTTGCTCATGTAAACCTAATCAAGGCAAACGGGTGGATTTGCATCAAACTTGTACTGCTAAGTCTAATGATTTCCCTAACAAGCCAGGGCTGGGGCTGCCTGCCTGTGACAAACTCTTGGTGTCAGGGAGGATAGGAAACGATTTTCTCTTCCTGCAGATTATTTCAGGCCCATTTAACACAATCTGTGGCACTCGGCGGACGCACGGCAGCTTCGAGCGGGAGAACCTTCCCTGCTCCACATCACGTTGCACTGCTGTGTTAGTTATGGGATGGCTGGAAACAGCTGCATCATTAATCACAGAACCTGGGAGAGACCTCCAAGACCATCCGAGTCCAACCTCTGAACCAATACTGAAGAGTCAACACTAAACCACATCCCTAAGTGCCAGGCCCGCACACCACCAACACCCCTGGGGATGGTGACTCCAGCACTGTCCTGGGCAGCCTGTTCCAACATTTGGGAACCCTTCCAGTGCAGAAACATTTCCTGACATCAGCCTTTTGGCCTCTTCTTCTCCAGCCTGAACACCTCCAGCTCCCTCAGCCTCTCCTTGCAGCCCAGGTGCTCCAGGTCCTTCTCCAGCCTTGCTGCCCTTCTCTGGGCACTCTCCAGTCCCTCAATGCCCTTCCTGGAGCGAGGCTCCCAAAGACTCAAGGTGTGGCCTCACCAGTGCTGAGCATAGGGGGATGGTCACCTCCTGTCCCTGCTGCCCACCCTGCTTCTGACACAAGCCAAGATGCCATTGGCCTTCTTGGCCACCTGGGCACTTCTGTCTCATGGTCAGCTGACTGCCAACCAATGCCTCCAAGTCCCTCTCCAAGTTGCAGCTTTCCAACCACACGTTCCCAAGCCTGTAACTTGCCATGGGGTTGCTCTAACCCAAGTTCAGGACCTGAGCCTTGGGCTCATTCACATCCATACAAGGTGGGATTTGGGAGGCTTTGGGCACTCCGTGGTGCCCCTTCTTTGCCAGCTGCTGGAGCACAGCAGCAGCCCCAGCCCAGGCTCCACACTGCCATCCCCAGCGCTGCTTCGCTCTGCCCATAAACCAAGCAATTAAGAGCCAGCAGAACAGGCTGGGAGCTCCCGAGGCCACAGATAAAACCAAATTGGCTTTCACAAAGCCTTGTTCTGTGCTGGTGAAACAAGAAGCCCTGCTAATTTTCACTAATTTGTCACCTCTCGTTTAGGCGGCGGTGCCAATGGGTGCACATCTGGGGCCCTCTGAGCCTCAGTCAGCAGGCAGGTAGCATGCACAGGGAGGGGTCTCCCATGCAGCCGAGCTGCAGCAGAAGAGCTCTCAGTGGCTTGGTTGTCCTCTGCTTGAGAAGAGAGATGGGCAACAGCTGCTCCATCCTTGGATTTGCCCTCCTTGGAACAGTCTTGTCTGGAGCTGAAGCTCGCAGTGCCCGCATTGCACAGAAGCCAATGGAGCTGTGCTGCCAGCAAAGTCAGGACAGCAGAACCCTGTTGTGAGGTCAGCCAGGACCAGGAGCTGCTTTGCCATCAACCACCCCTACATCACAGTCTCTTGCTTAAGAGTGCCAGGAACTGCTCAAGAGCTGCAGTGTCCATAGGGAATGTTATGGGAATCATTCAGATCCACTCAGGCAAGGAAATCCAGAAATAAAGGTCCTTGGGAGAGCTGTAAGTCCCTGCACTTTATCAGTGCCTTGCAGTCCTTGAGGACCACCACTTGGAATCATCACTTCTGCACAGCACTCCCTGCTGCCAGGCTCCATAGGTGCCCACAGTGGTCACAGAGCTCTGCCCACCCTCCCGGCAGTGTGAGAAGTGCTCCTGGTGGTCTTCAGTCCCTGTGTCCTCACTGCTGCAGCTACCCAAGCCACCAAGGGAAGAAGGTGAAGGCAGTAGATGGCTGCTGGAGGCCAAGCCAAATTCCCTCTGCAGTTAGAAGATCTGCTGCTCAGGGATTTCCAGCTGATCCCTCGGAGAAAGCACTTCAGCAGCCCCTGGATTGGGAAGGTTGATTTTCTGCCATTCTCTATGGAAAACCTCTTCAGATTCCAACTCCTTAAATGTTGTTTCCTTCCCAGTCACAGCCCCTGCTCATCTCCTCTCACCATCCCCAGCCATTGGCAAGCCTGGCTGCTAGCAAATGGCATTTCTGGGGCAAGCTGAGAACTTCCTGGGAGCAGGGATACAGGAGGGGATGCGGAGCCTGCTCCTTGGTATTCAGGTGTGCAGCCTGCAAATCTCTATTGCAAAGGCAACAGCTGTGGAGAACATCTGGAGAACTTCACTGCTCCAAAGTGCTTCCAGGAGCAGGAGGAAGCTGTGCCTGCTCCCCCAGCAGGACTGGAGCTCCACAGGGCTTTGCTTGTCTCCTTGACAAGACTCAGCCCAGCTCGGCTCTCAGAGGCCTTCCTCAGCACCAGCTTCAGCCTGAGCAGGAGGGCAAGGCAGGGGAGATGCCAGAAGTGACTCCTTGGCTGTCAGCCAGCCGTGGCCAGGCTGCACTCCCAACCTGACCCCTGGCTACACCACCAGCCCTGCTTCATTCAGCCACAAGATCGAGGAGAGGCACCTGAAGGTGCCGAGAGCCTGCAGGAGGACATCTGCTGCAGACAGCCTCAGTGTAACCTTAGCTCCTGCTCCCCCTGCCACTCTACTTGGACACCAGAGCCCTGCAAACGATTACCAAGCAACATCTCCACAGCCTGGAGGTGACCTCAGCTACCAAAGGCTGTGAGGGACAGCACAGGCAGGATAAACCCTTCCCAAACTCTGAAGCTTTGGTCACCCTCTGCCCACTCCTTCCTCAACTCCCCAGGAGCAAAGACACAACACCGAGAGCTGCTGGAACAACAAAACCTTGCCACAAAGCAGCTGCAAACGTGGAATGAGCACCAGAGGGGATGATGCCCATGGCAATGCCAGCAGGATTGGCCCCTTTTCTCCTGTGATTCACCTGAGCATGCCAACACCTTGGGCAGACTCATCCTTTGTGACGACCAAAGCCCTCCTGAGCAGCCACGGGGACAAGGACAAGCTAAAGCTGCTTGGAGATGGGGATACGGGAGCTACGAAACTGCTCTGGCTGAGCCTTGGCTATGAACTACCAGTTTGTGCTTCCCGGGCCACAGCTGACCTTCAGCTTTGCTGTCACAAGCTGCTGTAAACCTTCTGATGGGCGATTCCCAGCCCTCCAGGGTGGCAGGGGAGAGAACTGTGGGCAAGCTCCCGAGGTCCCGGTGGCAATGGTGACAATGCCAGAGGGGGCAGTTGCGCAGTGACTGTGAGCTGGGGCCGGGCCGGCAGAGCAGATGGAGCCCCTCCTCAGCAGCGGCTATCTTCAGGAATTGCTTTCGCAGGTAATCAGCTCTGCTCATTTCGGATGTCGTTTCCCCACCTCGGGACGCCAGCCCCGGCACTGGGATGATTAATCACTGCGGCTTGGACGCGGCACAGGCAGCGGCACAGAGGGGAACGTTGGGCAGAGCACCAATGCCACAGGGAGCTGCCAGGGCTCTGAGGCACAGCGAACAAGATGGCAAAGATGACCAGGAAGGTTGTGAGGCAGCACGGAGAGAGCTGCAGTTCACGGCAAGCCTGGAGCCAGGCAAAACTTCGAAGGCAGCACCTGGCAGCCACCACTCACTCTGCAGGAGTCAGACAGGGGGAAGGTGCTTGGAAACCCCTGCCCGAAAGCCTGACCCTGGGCAGGGCAGATTCAGACAGGAGAGGAGGAAGAAATTCTTCACAGTGAGGGTGAGGAGACACTGGCACAGGTTGCCCAGGGAGGTGTTCAAGGCCAGGCTGGATGAGCCCTTGAGCAACTTGAGGCTGAGGAGAGGTGTCCCTGCCCATGGCAGAGGGTTGGATCTGGATGAGCTTTAAGGTCCCTTCCAAGCCAACCCATTCTATGAAACTATGAAGACCACCTGCACCATCCCCATGCCCCAGGCACCCTGCTACAGGTTTAGGAGATGCAGGTTGACAGCTTCCTGGTGATCCAGGCACAGGCTCTGCTGGCCCCAGGAGCAGCCCAGTCCTACTCCTCGGCGGTTAAATGCTCAAAAGGAGATTTTGCTTCCTTCAATTACCACTAGTCTCAAATTGCCAGCCAGGAAGGTTAATCCCTTTTTCTATTTTTTCCCTGGCAGATCTCAGGCTTAAGTCTTCTGCTGGCTGCCTCTGTTTTCATTTCTCCTCTTTGCAAAGTAATTTGGAATATTTTGCAAGTCTTAGCATTGCCACACAGCACAGAAACACGAGGTGCAAAATAGGGCAGCCTGGGATTTGGGACATGAAGGGACATCAGCTTCAGCTCTGAAGTGTGACCCAGGAGTTGGAACTTGTTAGGCAGACTCTTCTCAGCACAAACAGGGAGGATTTTCAGCCTCATCCCTTCTGGTGCCAGCCTTCTGCTGCTGGCCCTCTGGCCGAGTGGCTTTCAGCATTTGGCTCTCCAGGATGTTCAGCCACGGGTGGAGTTTCTCCACAGCTTGGGTGTCTGACACAGCAGAAGAAAGCCAGAGAGGCTTGGGGTGTCCCAGAGCTTAATGTGTGAGAAAAGAGCTGCAAAGGCCTTTGCTGGCTGCTGGGGCACATTCAAACAGCTTTGAGTCAGTGGAAAGCAGAGAGCCAAATCTGCTGCAGCTGGTAGGGGAAGGCTTCTCCACAGCACTGATGCTTGCAGGATTTTCTTAACCCTCTTCATTCCAGACTGCTCCAGTATGGCCTTGATAATATTGGTGGCAAAACATCAGGAGAACCAACCTTGGGAATTCAGTCCTGCAGCACAGCATTCACAGGCAGGCTTCTAGGAAATCCCATTCAGGCTAAGACAGAAATGCTGTGATTGGATGGTAGAAGAGATTTCTTCACTCAAAGGGCTGTCAACAACTGGCACAGGCTCCCCAGGAGGTGGCTGAATCCCCATCCCCTGAGAGCTGAAGAGAGGCAGAGATGTGGTGTTGAGAGCCATCCTTTAACCTGGCAGAGTTGACTGGATTGGACTCGATGATCTCCAAGGTCTCTTCCAACCGAAACCATTCTGTGGTGCTACAGCAGCCAGGGGTCTCTGACTGCAGACATGGCAGCAGCTGAGCCCACGTGGTGGGAGCGTTGTGGCAGACAACAGCTTGGGGCAAACCCTAAAGGGAGCTGCTGTGAAAGCTTCTCAGTGTGTGGCACCAGAGCAGCCTAGGTGAACACACAGCCACGGACCCCTGGCTGCTGCGAACAGACAGGTCCTCTTGGCACAGCCACTGTGCCTTGGCATTTCCTGCAGGCTCAGCACCTCAGCACAGGAGCTGACAGAGCAGAGCTGAGGTCGGGCAGGTTGTGCTGTCTGCCCCAGCCTGTCGCTGCACTGTGCAGAGCCAGGAGCCGCCTGCACCGCACCAGAGCCGCTGCAGACCCCAGCAGGTTGTTTTGCCAGCACGTGCCAGGAGCTGCAGGCTGTAATTGCTGTTGTGCCGAGGAGATTTCCCTGGCAGCGTGGCTGTGAATTTGTCTCCTCCTCACCTGGCTGCTCTCTGCACAGTCTTTGCTCTCGAAGTGCCTGGTGCCTGCAGCACCCTTTGAAGTCTGCTGCCTGGATGCTCTGCGAGGAGGCAAAGTGCTGCGGGAGGAGAGGCTGAGAGAAGCTCCTGGGGGCATCCCTGCTTGCCAGTAGGCCTGGAAAAAACATTAATTTTTGAACTTCTGACTTCAGATGGTTTATGTGGAAATGTTTAAGTGGTGTTTCTTTCCTATTGGGTTCGACCTTTTTGAGTCCAAGACCTCCCTGCGAGTGCAGGGCTCTGGCACCTCCTTTCCAGGCTCCCCGAAGCTGTGGAGCACACAGGGATGGAGCTGCCTGGTGGAAGCTGCACGACTTGTTCAGTGCAGAACCAGAGCTTCCAGGGCAAACCAACTGGCACCTTGGAGCTCTTAGCACATGAGAAGAGGTTTGGTGAGCCAGGGCTCGTGGGGCTGGGGACACAGCTGCTGCTGGGCTTTGCGTGGGCATGGCCACTCGTCGAGGAGAGCAGCTCAAGGGCAGGTTAAGTCCAGACTGGGAGAGGAAATCACAGCAGCAAGGGCCAAGAAGGAGCTCTTCTGGGGGCTTCCTGAAGCCAGGAAGGCAGCACACCCACGCTGAGGGCTGGCAGCTGTGGGCAGGCTGCTCAGGTGGCCTGGCAGACAGCAGACTTGGTAGAGTTAGAGACTGGTTGGACTGGAAGGTCTCAGGAGGCCTTTCCAGCCAAAACGACTCTGAGTTTAAACTCTGGTGGTGAACAGATGGACAACAGCTGTTCAGCCACTTCAGACATCAGCTTGCCCTAGGCAGACCCCCTCAAAGCACAGCCTTGGACTGGCTGGGAGGGCATTTGATGTCCCTGCTGTGCTCATCTCTCCTTTTCAAAGGAGAACCAAGGGGCTCAATGCTGCTGCCAGGTCCAGGGAAACTTCCTTGACAGTGAGGGTGGTGAGACACTGGAACAGGTTGCCCAGTGGGGCTGCAGCTGCAGGATCTTCAAGGTCCCTTCCAGCCATTCTAAGAATCTATGAAACTGCACAGGCAAGGGCATCACCCTGAAATTCCTCTGCTTCATCCAAACAAATCCTTCCCTCTGCCTTATCAGGAGGGAGAAGGACGCCTCAGGAGCAGAGATTTCATCACTTCGTTCAAAAGTCACCACTCTTGTGCCAGCTGCTGACAGCTAATTAACTTCTCTGAGGTAAAACAAAAGCAGTGCTCTAAAGCTGCTCCCTGGGCAGGTGCATGGCTGCTGGCAGTGCATGGCAAACGATGGAGGGGGGCACTGGGGCTGGCCTCAGCCGGGACCCTGGCACCTCCTCAGCCCGTGAGAGGGCCACGAGGCAGGTTTGGGTTTAACGTTGCTGCGTTTCCTTTCTTGGCACTGACAGCTGCCACCCTGGGCACAGCAACTGACTGCAGCTTCAGCAAGGAGGCAGTCGGCTCCAGTCTGCTTGGCAAGGGCAAGGGGCGAGGAGAGCTGAGCCAAGCAGCTGGGATCCAGGGCCCATTCCTTGCTGGGGTTTTCCTCACTGTCCATGCCCTGTCCCGAGGCCAGCAGCACTCCTCTGCCTTCCACGTCCAAACCCCCCACACCTGAAGGGGCCTTTGAGCCAGATTTGGAATCCTTTGGAGCAGAAGCCTCAGGATTTGTGCTGTCAGGAGGATAAATGCCAAACCTTCCCATGAAGCTATCCCACCCCAAGGGCATTTCCCAGCAGGAAGAAGGTGGCTGTGACAGGACAGAGGCTCAGAACTGCTTCCAGCAATGCACATCACCAGGCTGTGATGACACCAAATCTGTTCCCACAAGCTCAGCTCAACAAACAAAACCAGTCCAAGCAATTTGGAGGGGATCATTTCCTCCTCCCTGCTTTCCTGACTGACACCACCTCATGCTTAACCCACAGGGCAGCCCCCGGAGCAGCTGATCCCTGCTACCAGCCAGCTCTGAGCAGACTGAACTCCAGCAGCGATCCATGCAAACCAACATTTCAAGCCAAAACTGGTGAGCACCTGAAAGCAGCCTCCAAAGCCCCATCCCAACCACTGCCAAAGATGCAAGCAGCGAGGGCAGCATCTCTGGAGCCACAGCTCCACATCACCACCCCAGAGCACCACCACACAGCATGCCCACAGCAGGCACTGCAGCAAAGTGCCTCCCCCTTCCCTCCTGAGAACCCGAGCAGGCGTCTCAGCCACAATCACACAGCCCTGCCCAAGGCACAGGCACACACCAGGTGTGTCTGCAGTGGTGCTGGCATTGCTCTTCTCAGTCAGGAGCCGCAGCTCCTTCCCAAGGCATCTCCAGCTCCTGGGCTACCATCCAGCTCACCTAAATCACTCCAAGGGCAAGCCCTGCTGAGTTATGTGACCACCTCCCTTCCTGCTTCAGTGACAGCAATGTGCCATAAACCAGCTGGATTCAAGGTGAGCCGAGGGGGCAGGGGAGGTGGAGTGCCCATGCCCAGCTCACTCTGCTGCTCACATTGTGGGTGATGCTCCTCAGGAAAAAGCAGGGTGAGGAGCATACACCTGATGGTCACCAGGGTACAGGTAACAGGAGCCACCTGTGCAGCCAACCCCTCCTCATGCCCCTTTTCCATAGCTTCACAGAATGGGTTGGGTTGGAAGGGACCTTAGAGATCATCCAACTCCAACCCCCTGCCAAGGACACCTCCCACCAGCCCCAGGTTGCTCAAGGCCTCATCCAGCCTGGCCCTGAACACTTCCGGGGAGGAGACATCCATGACCTGCCTGGGCAACCTGTGCCAGTGTCTTCCCAACCTCACTGTAAAGAATTCCTTCCTAATATCCAGGTTTTCCCCTATTTCAAGCTTCCAAGGCTCAACCCAAAAAGGAATCTCATGCCCACATTCTCCCCTCTTCCAAGCTTCAACCCACAAAGGAAAGGAGCAAGGTCGGTGCCCAGCAGAGCTCTGCACCACGTGAGGCTGCTGCAAACAAAAATACCCAGGTCTGCTTTCCCAGCCCCAGGGAACTTGGTGTCCTCTTTGCTGCAAGTTATTCAAAGATGGTTTTCACAGGATCCTGCCAAAGAGAATTTGAGGTCTGTGGGTTGTGTGGTGGAAGCTTTTTTTGGGTAGCTGGTGGAAGCAGCAGGGCTGGAGGTTGGTTTTGAAGTTCTCTGATTTGCTCAGATTTCCCCTGAAGTGACCTACAAAAGCAGAGGGGAGAGGCAGGAGCTTGTGCTTATTTTCTCTAGTTTACTGCTGTCAAAGACACCTTAAAAGCTTTCTGAGGTATTTTTCCTCTCCTTCTCTTCCTTCCTATTGTAAATTCAGGCCATGCCTGCATTTGAGGATTATCAAAAGGCAAAGTGGAGAAGCTGTCTTCTCTAAAAAGCCAACGGAGGCTCTGCTTTGATGTCTTGGGAGCTTCTCCAGCAGTATCACCAGCAGAAGCCCAGGACCCAGCTCTGTTGAAACAACAGAGCCCCAGGCCCCAGCCCTGCCTCCAGCAGGGAAAGCCACAGGCTGGGGGCAGGGGGTGTGGTGCCAGCACCCATCCAAAACCAAAACTGCCTCTGAGGATCAAGAGAGAAGCAGAAGCTGTGCTCAGCAGTCTCCTGTCTGCCTTACCCCTGAGCAACGCTGCATCTGGGAGTGCCACAGGACACTCTGGGTGACCTCTGGCATTCCTCACATTCCAGGCACAAATCCCAGAGGCTAACAGTGGTCTCCCATCCTAACCCAGCTGAGTCAGCCCAACCCAAACAGGGAGCAAGGACCAAGCGCACTCAAAACCCACAAGGAGGGCACAAAATGGGCATGCAGACCATGCTGCATCCTCCACTGCCAGCTTTCCATCTGTCTGCAGTGAGCCAAGCCCTGGCTCCTGGGAATTCCAGCTCAATGATGTGCAGAGGACACTCCAGCCTGCCTTTCACATCTTCTGCTGTGTGCAGGGACAGGGGATGAGGGATTCTTTGCCCTGAAAATACTCAATTATTTTAATAGGATTACATCTGAGCCTGGCAGTGTTTAGAGCAGGCCTGGAGCTGCTCAGCTGCCAGCCCTCCAGGGGAGCTGCTGCTTGCAAACATCTCCCAAGTTTAAGTAACTGACTGGCAAAGAGTCAATTCCCACCCTCCAGAGCATCAGGGGCAACACTTAACTTCTGGGAATGAGTTTCTGGATGCAGCCTCAGACCTTCCCTACCTGGTTCTGCTGCTGTGACACAAACGTCAGGACGGAGCAGCCAAAGTCCACAGATTGATCCTCCCTCTTTCAACATCCCATGGGCAGACTCAACAGTGCCATAGATCAGTGGATATGGAGGCCATGGACTCGTGGAGCTCTTCCTCTGGACAAGAACTGCTGCAGGGCACAAAGCAGCTGCACTTCTGCACCTGGAAGGGGCATCTCAGCAGGACCCAAACATGTTTCTGGAGTCACAGCAGAGATCCCAGAGCAGCCTGGGAGAAATCTGCCCCAAGGGGCTACAGGCATTCCTGGGCTCTTGGGATGTCCCCTAAGCAGCTGCACTCCCAGCCCATGCTTCACCTGCAAGGCCCCTGCCAAGCACCCACCCCTGGGAGGGGCAGGAGCAGCCTGCAGCAGGTGGCTCCCCCAGCACCCCCACCCAGCTGAGCTGCCAGCAGAGCAGGACACAGAGACTGCGGCGGTGGCTGGCAGCAAAGTCCCCCTGGGAGGGCGCTCTGTCTTGCACCATCCACACACCCTGCTCTGCTGCCCTCCCAAAGCCAGGGCAGGCTGGGCCCATCAGCCCTGGGCACTGCCTGTCCCAAGCTACCCTCCAGCACACAACCTTGGAGGCTGCCAGCTGCTCCTGGAGCCTATTCTGAGGTTTCTCCCTGGAAACTCAACCTCCTGGCACTGCAGGCTGTGAGGCACAACCAAGAGCTGGGGCAAGGCAGCAGGCCACAGGCAGCAGAACTCCTGCGCAGGCAATTTGCTGCTGGCTTTGTGCTCAAGCTGGGGGAACGGAGCAGAGGAGGAGCAGCAGGCAGAGGCATCTGCACACAGGCACTGGCAGGCTGGCCCGGCACCAAAAAGGTAATTAAAAAGCTCCCCCTGAACAGGTGGTCAACAAAAGCCCCTGGCAGCGCCTCCCATTGCCAAGCAGAGCCCTGGAGGAGCTGTGCTGGCACAGCAGAGCCCCAGGAGCTGACAGCAGACGAAATTGCCATCGATCAGTGCCAGCCTCCAGGCCAGGGGCAGCACAGCCCAGGTAGGCCAGGGACAGTGGCACAGAGCTGACCTTGCCCAGCACCAGGGCGAAGGCTGAAGGCACAGATCCAGCCTGCCGTGGCCCTGCGGTGTCAGCACGGAGCAGGGCGGTGAGGATCTGCTCCCTGCCCAACCCACAGAGCCTCGCTGCAGGGACTGTCTGCAGGGCACAGTGAGCAACACCCGAGGCAAACCAGGCCACGAAGCCGAGGAGCAGTGCCAGGGCTGCTCACCAGCATGAAGGCAATGCCAGCCCCGAGCCTGGCATGGTGGCTCTGGAGCCACGAGAGGTTGGATTTATGGCAGTGTTGGTGTCACTGGTGCTCGGGGAGAGCTTCCAGCAGGAACTCCAAGGCAGAGACACCCTTCTTGTCCTGGAGAGTGGCAAATTGTCCACAGCATTTGAAGCCTGGGAGCTGAACGCCCTGAAATTATTTCCCCTTTGCAGCAGATGGCTCTGCCCTGAAGGATGCTTGCCCAAGCCTTGAGCTTCCCCAGCCAAGGTCGGGGAAAGGAAAAGGCCCTGGAGCCCACAGCCACGTGCTGCACGTGTGCTCAAATCTCATTTTACAGCAGACACCTCTTCAGCAGGCTCCAACAGCAGGAAAAACTACAAATCCGAGCCTATAAGGGTGGGAAAGGGCAGGCAGAGGCTGCCAGGGAGCGGTATGGATGCCCAAGGTCTTCAAACCCAGACCAGGAAATTACCTGGAACGTCTAAAACAGAGGCAGCCTCTCAGCTCCCTGCCTGCCTGCTGACACCAGGAAGGGTTTCCCAGTCACAAAGGTTGAAAAGCTCTCTGAGATCACCCAGCCCAGCCAACAAGCCAACACCACCACGGCCAGCAGCACTGACAGGCACTGAGCAACACCTGCTGCAGGCACACAAAGCTCTGCCATCCCTCTGCTGAAAGGGGCATGGATTTTAATAACCCTCCTACAACCTTGCACCAGGGCTTTCCCTTAAGCAGCAATTTTAACAGCTCCAGGAATTGCAGATAGAATAATCCTGAGGCCAGAACTGCAAAGAATAAGAGAGGGACGAGGAAATACAATCAGGTGTGAACTTCTCCACTGCACAGAAAAATTAAATCATGCAGCCTGCAAGAAGCTGCAGTTTCTCACTCCTTCCAATCCCATTACACAGAGAAATAACTTTCAAAAAGGACATCAAGAGCTTTCCCCCTGTGAAACTCCACAGTTCAAATCCTGGCTCAACAACTGCACTGCAAATGATGTCAGCAAGGATGGCATTTGGCAGTGCCAGGCTGGCATTCGGCAGCACCTGCCCTGATCTGCACCAAAGGCAGGCTGGAAGGTGTTTGTTACACAGGGACACTGAAGCTGTTCAACCTGACACTCCTAGGTGGGAGGTGGGTCCTGGTGGTGTGATATGAGATGGGTTGTGAATGAGGATGGCACCAACCTGGGCTGTCTATTTTGGGGTGGGATTTTTCCCTGTGCTTTTACCCATCTGCTTACCACTCCTGCAGGAAGTTGCTACCACAGCACCACATTCCCCACTGAAATGCTGGCATCTCCACGTCCAAAGAGGATATGGGGAAGAACCAAGATGTAGAAGATGCACAGGAGCAGGACTGTGCTCCAGGAAAGGCTGCCACTGTCTCCTGGAGGGCTGCAGAACCTTCCCCATGGGGATAGGCTGTGAGAGCTGAGGCTGTTCAGCCTGGAGAGAAGGCTGCAGGGAGACCTTAGAGCAGCCTCCCAGTACCTGAAGGGGCTGCAGGGGAGCAGAGGGACTTTGGACAAGAGCTGGGAGTGACAGGATGAGAGGGAATGGATTGAAGCTGGAGCAGGGCAGATTGAGACTGGCAATTAAGAGGAAATTCTTGACAGTGGGGGTGGGAAGACACTGGCACAGGTTGCCCAGGGAGGCTGTGGATGCCTCCTGCCTGGAGGAGTTCAAGGCCAGGCTGGATGAGACCTTGAGCAGCCTGTGCTGGCAGGAGATGTCCCTGTCTGTGGCAGGGGTTTGGAACTAGATGAGCCTTAAGGTCCCTTCTAATCCAACCCATTCTATGAATCCATGTCTGGGAGGGTGCAGTGAAGGGCCACATGCAGCAGGTGCATGCCAGGACTCCCAACCTCTCACTTCCTCTCCTCTCTCCTGCACACCCAGGGCCAAGCCAGCACATGCTCAGTTTGGAGCTGGCTGAGAATATCCTCCCTGCCTTACAGACAACTTTGTCAAAACATCCCCTCTGGGAGGGAAGTTTAACGCATGCTAATCTCGAGTGCTCCCTCTGAAGGAGCTGCCTTAACCAGCTGGAGCATCTTCATCATGTCAGGAGCAGCAAGGGACCTGTGTCCCACCAGCCCAGCACGCACCCAGCGCCGCAGCTGCTGAGCAGCTTCCAGGCTGCTCTGCATCTCTATGCACAAACACAAATCCACCTGCTGAAGACACACAGCAACCTGCAGCTTGCTCCTGCAACTTCCTACGGCCCTAAAGACCCTCTGCAAGCCACTGAAGAGCAGCACATCAAATGCAGAGCTGAAAGCACTCACAAGGAGCACCCCCAAGCTCCCTCCCACAATGAGGGGCAGAGGCAGCTGCCGGGAGCAGGGATTGCTGCGCTCACAAACCATACACAGCCTGGCAGCAAAAGGCTCTGCTCCAGCACCAGGGCAAAGCCAAAGGTTCCTTACCCAAAGCTGCAGTGACTGCAAAGGCCACACCAAGAGCAGCCCCTGCCAGCTTCTCCTGAGGTGACCCAGCTGTCCTCAGAAGACCTTTACAAAGGCCAAGTCATCTACAGCAGCTGCTAATGCTTTTTGCTGGAAATTAAGCTAACAGCTTGGAAGTCCTGCCTGGCCAGATGACACAGGACCCTTCATCCCCCCACCAAGAGAAGAGGCAATAAGGTCCTAACTGAAGGTTACAGCATCTTGGAGCCGTGGCCTCTGCTGCTTTCCAAGGAAAAGGGCAGGAGCAGCCACCGAGGCTCGGCAGTGCTTAAAGCTCTGCACGGTGCATTAATGCTGCTGGGAAAGGCTCTGCAGCCTCCCTTCAACCCTGAGCACAAACCTCTGCACCACCCAACAGCTCAAAGCCCAACCCAGTCCACCCAGCTCTAATGCCATGAGGAGCAGAGCAGCCACAGTCACCTCCATGCCACACCGATGGCTCAGGGAAGGGTTTTGCCTGACCCCTGGATGGAAATGCTTCTGAAAGCTTTCCGTGTCTCCACCACTGATTTACCTGCAAGTCTCTGGCACAAGAAGCACATCCAACTGCTGGAGAGGGTCCAGAGAAAGGCACCAAGATGATCAGAGGGCTGGAGAACCTCTCTCTGGGGACAGGCTATGAGAGCTGGAGCTGTTCACTCTAGAGAAGGCTCTAGAGATACCTTAGAGCAGCCTTCCAGTGCCTGAAGGAGCTACAGGAGAGCTGGGGAGGGACTTTGGACAAGGGCTGGGAGTGACAGGGTGAGAGGAATGGATTGAAGCTGGAAGAAGGCAAATTGAGACTGAAGATGAGGAAGAAATTCTTCACAGTGAGGGTGAGGAGACGGTGGCACAGGTGGCTCATGGAGGTTGTGGATTCCCTTCCCTGGAGGTGCTCAGGGCCAGGCTGGATGAGCCCCTGAGCAGCCTGTGCTGGTGGGAGGTGTCCCTGCCCATGGTAAGGGGTTGGGACTAGATGAGCCTTAAGGTCCCTTCCAACCCAAACCATTCTGTCAATCTGTCAATCTCTGAACGCCGGCACAGAACTGTTGCCTGCTCCACACCTGGCTCCAGGTTCCTCCACACCTGGACCTTCTGCAAGCCAATTCAACAAGGGGAGTGTAAAAGCATCACCTCAGAGCCTCATGACAAATACCTGTAGAGAAATGCTGGCACGAAGGCTGCAGGCCACTGGGGAGCTGCCAAAAATGATGGAACAGGACCTACTTTACTTATTTCTTTTTAATGGCTCCAGCACTGCACCTGAAAAATGGGGCCTGGAGCTCTATAATTGGGGATAAACATTAAGCGACAGTTGCCATTCGTCATGGCCGGGGCTGGCACAGCCCTGCCCACAGCAGCCTGCAGAGCACAGCTGAGCCTCAGCTCCCCTGGCAGGAGCCCAGGACCACGGAATGCAGCCCCTGGTTGTGAGAGCCACTGAGCCCCAGGGCATCGTACAAAGTGTTGACCCCACAGCAGGGAGCTGGGCGCTTTGCTTCCCACCCCCACAGCAGCTCCAGGCTCTCAACTCAGCCTTCTCAGAAGGCTCCAAGATGGTTTCTCAAACTAAACCTCCTGCCGTGGTTTCCTGTGTCTCTCCTCCCATCTCTTTTCTCGGGGTCAGCAGGAGATAATTCTGCTTCTGAAAAGCAGAACAAGCTCCTCCAGACAGCACTGCTGATGCAGCACCGGAACCACAGCCTGGGAGGGGTTGGAAGGCATCTCTGGAGGTCACCAAGTCCAAACCCCCTGCCAAGGTAGTGCCACCTAGAAAAGGTCACATAGGAGCACATCCAGGTGGGTTGTGAATGTCTCCAGAGATGCAGACTCCAACACCTCTCTGGGCAGCCTGCTCTAGGGCTCCACCACCCTTAAATTAAGAGTTCCTCCTCCTCGTGTGTAGATGGAATCTCTGATACTCAGCTCGTGCCCTTTACCTCTTGTCCTGTCCCTGGGCACCAACCCTAACCTCTGGTGTCAGTGTGCAGCAGGGGAGTGCTGGCTGGCCCCATGCTCATTCCTGTACCTAGTGCAGCATCTATGAAGTTTGTCCTGCCCCTTCCCAACCTGCCTGAAAGTGGGAAGAGCCTTTTCTTCCTCCTGCCAAACACACTGCCAGGCCTCCAGCCATGCCCACAGCAGTGCTCGCAGGCTCACAGCACAGGAGCTGCCCCCAGGCAGGCCACTGAACACCACTGCACTTGTAACCAAGCTTCCAGAGGGCAAGTGCAAGCAGGGCAGGGAAGCGGCCCTGTGCCATCCCAGCCTCCCACTGCTACCAGGCAGGTTTTCATCTCCTTCCCAAGCAAACAGCAGCTCTCCACTGGGAAGTTCTGCCTTTATCTCTTCATCCACTTCTGCTCATGCTCTCCATGGAGCTCTCTTAAACACTCACTTTTTTCTTGCCTCCCCCCCCAGTCACAAAGCATCCCAAAATAAACACGATAGAGAAGGCTCTGAACCACAAAATATTCAGAAGTAGTTGGCACTGAGTTCCCTCTAAGAACCCTGCAGATCACAGCCATGGAACACTGCAACTGTTCAGCCTGGGGAAGACTCCAGGGGGACCTCAGAGCTGCCTGCCAGTACATGAAGGGATCCTGCAGTAAGGTTGCAGAGGGAATGTCCACGAGGGCATCTAGAGACAGGCTTGAAGCTGAGGCAGAGCAGGGTTAGACAGGAGCTGAGGAAGGAGTTCTGCAGTACCAGGGTGATGAGTCTGGCACGGGATGCCCAGGGAGGCTGTGGCTGCCTCCTCCCTGAGGGTCTTCATGGCTAGGGTTGAGTCAAGCTGAGAGGTGTCCCTGCCCATGGCAGGGGGCTTGGAGCAGATTTCTCTGAGGTCCCTTCCAGTCTGAGCCATTCCAGGATCTTGTGATTTTCCAAGCCACATTCCTGAGAGCTCACACAGCTCCTTCCAAAATGCTGTGCAACACCTCACAGCACTCAAATAATCAACTGCTTGGCTGGACACACACAGGTTGTTCTCTTTCACTTTTCAGTCCCAGTTTCAGGTGATGCTTCCACACCATTTTTCCAGCCAAACTAACAATAAAGTAAAATCCTTCCCCAAATCCTCTTAAGATCTTGCACGGTTACCCTCCACATGCTGAGCACCAGCCCTGCAAAACTCCTTCCCAGAGAGCCTGTCAGAAGACACCCTGTAGAAAGTCAACTTGGTTCTTCCAAACTCAACCCTAAGAGATCTCCAGCCTGGCTGGGGTGTGCAGACAATCCTACACCCAGCCCCAGCCCTCCATCCAGATCCATATTTCTGTGAACAGCTTCCCAGCTCGCTCACGTTTTGAAGGAGCTCTGTCCAGAAAGGCTCTGGGTTGCACTCCGGCAGAAGCTGTCACTTGTGCTCAGCAGACGATGGCCAATTAGTGAGACCAAAGGGTGCTCTTGACATGGTCTGAAGCCTCCCTGGTCAGGCTCAAGGTAGAACCCTCTGAGGCAGAGAGGGATCACAAACGGAGCTTCAGCCCTCCCGGTGGGAAGCGGCTGCCGAGCCCCGCGGCGTTAGCTGCACTGCTGCTGCCGGGACCCATCTTAGCCCCACGGCCGAGCCCCCAGCGGCAGCCCCACGGCCAGCAGAGGTGGCTGAGCCACCCCAGCAGGCTCCGGCGCCTGGAACGGCAGCGCTGACACAGGTGACAGGAGCTGTCAGGTGCCGGCAGCGCTGACCCAGGCTATTTCGGGCTGATGCTGAGAGGCTTCAGCACCACCTTATAAAAGCAGGATTTGCAGAAGGCAGTCGGAGCTGTGTCTCCAAACAGAGTGTTTACATTAACGCCTGGCAAGTAAAGCCCTGCAAACAGAGATGAATGGAGATAAGCTATAAAAACACCACGGACATTTACTTGCTGCAATAGGCGCTCAGCATCCAATCTCAAGCCCTTCTGCCAAGTGCTACACACAGCATCTTTGTGTGGCAGAGCCTCAGCTCTCATCCCCCTCCACCCCTCAGCCGAGATGAGCCAACGAGAAGAAGCAGCAATTCAGAAGGGATGCTCCATTTAAAACCCACTTCCACGGGAAGCGATGAGCTGGGCAGGCTGGGAGCCACCAGCCCTCCGCTGCAGGACACATTCAGAGACCAGCAGAGGCTGCAGGGATGTTGAAATAAGGGTGGAAAACCCAAACCTTTCTGCACCTCCCTGCTGCTAATGGAGAACAAATGGGCTCTGCTGACATGGGAAGAGTTCACCAGGGCCTTGCTGCTGAGTGAAACCTGCCTGCACCTGCCACAGGGAATGCACTGAGAGCAAGGGGCAGGAAGCAAGACAATGTCACCTTGTGAGAGCCTACCCTGAATGCTGCCTCCAGTCCTGGTGTCCCCAGCACCAAGAGGACACAGAACTGCTGTGGAGAAATCCAGGGAGGTCACAAAGATGATCCAAGGGCTGCAGCACCTCTGCTATGAGGACAGGCTGAGGGAGCTGGGGGTGTGCAACGTGGAGAGGAAAAGACTCTGAGGGGAGGAGGGTTGGAGTAGATGATCTCTGAGGTCACTTCCAACCTGAGTCCTTCCAGGATTCTGTGAGCTGACTCAACCAAACTGGGAGAAGGTGCCTGCCAGGCAGTGCCAGCAGCACCATCCCACCAACCCAGAGCCTTCCAAGTCTTCCCAAAGCTCTCCCAACGGCCCTGATTCCACTGGGGTTTGGTCTTTTGGGCTCTATTTTTCAAGCCCGTATGTGATTTCATCTGATGCGTGGGGAAGAATCCTTCTTCCATTTGACTTTAGCTTGACACCACATCGGGAAGATCCATAATTCAGTTAATCACCCATCACATAAACAAAGAAACCTCTTGAGAAGCAGAGAGCAACACGTAGCCGTATTTGCAATGCATAAGAGGGTATTTTTGTTTTAGATGGCAACAATGCAATCTATTCAGCCTGGAGAGGCTGCGAGGCCAATTAAAGGCTTTGGGTTCCACAAAGATAATTGGGGTAATGAATGGAAAGGAGCATTACAGCTCACACAATGCAGCTCCTTCTCAATTCAGTTCAATGATTCAGCTCTTGTCTGCTTTCAACTCACCTTTTGTGTCCCTTCCTATCAGATCTCGACAATTACTTCGAGTACAATAAAAATCTCCCCAAATATCCCAGGTGCTGCAGTGCTCCAAGCAGCCCTTGATTAGCCAACCTGCTGCTGCAGCAGGGAGCAGGCACTGAGCGGGCAAAGGACCTGCTTATTCACTTCAGATATTAGTGAGAACGCAGAGGGCAACCAGGCCACCATCTGCATGCCCTGGCGAGCCCACGGTGACAGGGGAAAGCCAAACTCCATCTGCTGGGGGTCTCTGAGGCTTCCACTCCTTAAAATAGCTCTTCCTGATCAGCCCTTGCCTGGGAGAGGGGTTCGAGTGAGGGACTCCTCTACCTCGTCTGCTTCCCAGCAGCTTTTATCCACAGTGTGTCTGCAGAGATCAGCCTTAGCAAACCGAAGAGCTCCTTGTCACAGAGGAGCTAACCCAGAATTGCTCCATTCCCACTCAGGATAACAAAAAGCAGCTCTTCGCTGTGCTTGGTTGGGGCTTTTTCATCAAACATTCTTACGGTTCCCCTCCCATTTTCCTGCCTTCCCTGTGTTCTGAGAATGAATCACCTCACAGGAATCCCAAAACTTCTGCATGTTTCCAAATGCCCCCGAGCTGAGGTAGATGTTTTTTGCCCAGGGAATGCCCATCTTTGGTAACCCTTCCCCATGGCCTCCCAAAGCCAGGCTGGAGCATTTGGTGCACAAATGGATTTTTATCACCTTCACAGTTGGCCCTCATGGTGCTAAAGTCATCAACAGGCAGACAAGTGGCTGGAAAAGAGAAGGCCAGAAAAGAGAGTGGAACAGAGACTGCCACAGTCTGGACTGGCCATAGAGGAGGTCTGGAAGCAAGGGGAAGCCCTGCCCACATTACCCTGGCACGACGCTGCCCTCCCCCACGCATCTGCACTGCCCACGTGAACACCAGATATGGACCTCAGGAAACATGGGGACACTGAGCACGCTGGCAGCACATTGCCCACACCAGAGTGGTTTAAGCCAGGCTGGAAAACCCTCAGCTGCCACCCACCCAGCAAGGGCGAGGCTCCCACATGCCCCTCATGCCTCTGCAGGAACTGTGGCTCCTCCACTTGCCCCCAGCTCCCCTCACTATGGCTGCATACCACCTCTCCCTGCAGACCACCTCTCCATGCTGAGCCAGTTCCCAAAGCCCAATAACTCACCCACCACTCCTCTCCCGGTGCCTACCCTGCTGCCCAGGCAGGCTGGGGGCTGCAGGAAGCCAGGCTGAGCAACGCTGAGGGAGATGTTTAACTCCCTCTGGTTGACTTTCAGAAGACAGGCAGACAGCAGCACTCCCTGCAAGGCACTGCCTCCTCGCTCCCCACCACGGCCATCAATCTCTTCCCAGAGAACATTACATTACAGCCGTAATGGGTTTGTGCAAGGCAGTGCATAGTTGAGATGTGAGTCATGTCTCCGAAGCCCTCTCCTTCCCCCCAGCCTCCCTGACAGAGCAAAGGGTTAACGCTGGGCCAGAGCTGCACACAGACTCATTTCCCCACTTGTCTCCAGGAAATGAAAACAACAGATTCGACCAAATCCAAGTCTTATGAATTCAAAACTTCAGATGTCACTTGCACCACAGCGAAGCAACATCCTTCACAGAGGGGAGAGAAAAGGGAAGGTCAATTTCATCGATGGGAGGCCTTCAAAGGCAGATCCTGATCTAGGCGAGGAAAACATCTCCCCCCACCTACAAGAAAAGGGAGCTGAAGAACTCAGCACTGAAGAGATTCGTCACCGGCCCGAGGGATGCTGAGATCCAGCTCCTTAGGCTGAGACCCAAGCTGCCTGTCACTGCTGGCCAGAAGGGCAGAGATGCTCACCATGGCCATCCAGAGCCCTGTGCAGCATGGCCTAAGGACCGCCTGGGCTGCCCCTCTCACAGCGCTTTGGCTTCGGCACACTCGGCCTCAGCTCCAGCTGGGACATGGAATTGCATCCCCAGCTCTGCCAGGGCTGCTTTGGACCACTCATGTAAGACCACGAAGAAACAGTTTTCAGATAGTTATCTGCCATCAGCACCTGCCTCCAGAGCATCAGGAAGCTCAGCTGGGCAGCACAGCACCCTGAGCACAGCTTCCACTCACCCATGCCTGCAATGGTATCTACTTCTGAAAAATAGCTGACAGAAGATGGACACAAAGAGGCCTTCCCAGCACTGCCTGACTGGGAACCACAGCATGGCTCAGGCTGGAAGGGACCTCAGAGCTCATCTGCTCCAACCTCCCTGCCACGGCCAGGGACACCTCTCAGACTCAGCTGCTCAAGGTCTCATCCAAGCTGGCCTTGGCTCCAGGCAGGAGGCAGCCACAGCCTCCGTGTGCAGCCTGTGCCAGTCTCACAACCCTCACACTGCAGAACTTCTCTCTCAGCTCCAAACCATTCCCCCCCTTGTCCTGTCTCCAGACACCCCTAGGAAAAGTCTCTCTGCAGCCTTCCTGCAGGATCCCTTCAGTCACAGGCAGGCAGCTCTGAGGTCCCCCTGGAGATTTCTCTTCTCAGAAGCCAGAATGAGCTCCATAAGGCCATCACTGACTCAGCCTCCACAGTTACCACCTCCTAACAGAAGCAGCTCTCCAGTCTGTCACCAGGACTCTAAAGAGAGTCACCAAGGGCCACGTGCAGCATGGACCTACCTGTAATTAACAGGGGCCTGCGAGGGCTCCGACACTGTCACAATCTGGTCCGAGTGCGCAGCCACGCGAGGTGACATTTCCTGATGCCTGAATTAGAGCATCTTTTAATGAGGTTCACTTCAAAATCATTTGAAATCCATTTGCTCATGTCAACATCGATGTACTCAGCATTATCTCCAATTAGGGCAGCCGAAAGGATCCTTTAGATAAGCCTAAATCTGAGGGAAATATTCCACGTGTCACTCATTTGCCACAAACTGCCCTATAAAAACAAATTGCTGCCACCAGCTGTCACAAAGCAACAAGTGCCCAAGGACAGGGGCCTGGCCAGGCCCTGCTCAGCTGTTGGTGCTCACACCAATGTCACATCTTCATCTCCTGCCAAAATCAGACATTCCAAACAGTGTCCCTGCCCCACAGGAACAGGGCAAGGGGCTGCAGAGTTTTCCACCATCAGTAGGATGCAGGTGGCCCTGTCTGGGGGCACAGGAGCATGTCCTGATGGTCAGAAGTGAGGGCTGGGAAGGGCTTTGCCCTTCAGAAGGGTCCAACATCTGAGCTTTCACTGCGTGCCCCCTTGGAAGCATCCTGGCACCGTGGAGAGGCTCTGTGTGAGGCACCTCCTCAGGTGTGCAGTTTGGGGAGCCCTTCCCAGGCTCAGTCCAGGTCACCAGGTGAAGTGGTAGGAAGGGATTTTCCACTAGATCAGGCTGGCAGGGATCTCCAACACCTCTCCACTTCCCAGTCAGACCCAACAAAGCTGTGCCAGGGCTAGAGCTCAGGTAGAGCACAATGCCAGCACAGCCCAGGGCCACTCCAGAAGGTTTGACAGCCCAGTAAAGCCCCTGCAGCAGCCTTCCCACAAGCAGTCCCAGTGCCTCTGGGCTCAGCAGGCTGAGGATCACTGCCCTGCCATGGCTCCAGGCACCTCCATGGCCACAGCCACCCCCAACAGCCCACCCTGGCCAATTCCCTGTCACAACCACCAGAGCTGTCTGCTTGGAGACACTGCATGCTTCTGCAGGCCCCTCGCCAAGGGGCACACCCGAAGAAGGCTGAGGCTTGGCCACAAGGATTTGCCACAGCAAATCCATGCCTGGCAGCCCTGGAATCTGAGGGCAAGCAGGGCAGGAGCACAGCCACAGGCCTGAGACTGCAGAAGAACAGGAGGAATGCAGCCTGTGGAGTAGGGCAGCACCCTGAGGTCCATTAGGAGCTGTGAGTGCTGCAGGCAGGCAGATGCTTGCGGTTCCAAGGCTCTCCTGCTGCCCAGGGCAAGCAGCCCAAGACTGCTGAGAGCTGCTCAAGTGCCGAGTTAAATGACAGTTTCCAAAACACACTAAGGGCAGCTGATGGTAGCAAACCAGTCCCATGAAATACCATATCTATCATCAACTTTTTAATTACCAATTGATCAACATGTAGACAGTGTAATAGCTTTCAGCTTTTAATTACTGAACTATCAAAATTCCAACCAAAAAAAGGAACCTCCAGAGATGGAGCTGTAATGCTTGATTATTCATCACTACATAATGAATGATTTGTTTTTAAACAAGATGTCAGGTTCCTCATGTAATCCATCTGGATGTGTGACTCTGCAGAGCTCACACTGCCCATACTAACTACACAGGGGTCCCCTTCTCCCTCTTCTCCTGACCCCACCAGTGAACATTTTCCTTGTTTCCCCCCACCCCGAAGGCAAAACAGTTCCGGATCGAGGGGCTGCAAAGCAAACAAGCTGCCAGCCTGTGCTACCCAACCAAGTCAAGCCTCTGCACCTCCCACCCAGGGGACAGCTTTTGCCTGGGAGGGAACAGCTACTCCTTCCAACTTGTCTCTGCTCCCAACGAAGCAGCTCCAAGCCCAGAATCACATCCAGTAGAAGCTCTGCTTCTCGTTTCACACCCGCAGGGCTGTTAAAAACCTGCGCCACAAGAACTGGGATGCAGCTCCCAGGTTCTCTTCACGTAGCCCAAGCTGTTCAAGGCACACAAGACTCAGTGTCACAGTTAGAGAGGTCCATCAGGGTGGGAAGAAACATTTTATCAATGCCCTGAATTCAGTATCCAGTCCAGCTTACAAACTTTGCAAGTTCAGGAGCACTCAGATTTCAGGCCATGCAGGTCCAGGGTCTCCATCTCCTGGCAGATGGCAGCAAACCCACGCATGGTGAGAGGAACCATCACCACCTGCACTCCAGATTCTGCTTCTCACACCAGCACACTCAGGGGGTCCATGGCTGTGCAGAGCCAGTCACGTCCATGCCTTCACAGCACAAGCACCAGGAGCTGCTTCTCCCTCCCCTCTTTTTTAGCACAGTAACTGTCGCCACCTGAAATTACCTCAAAACCTCCATTTGCAGCCCCCATGCTGCCATTTCCCTCGGCTGAACACACAGGAACCAAAAGCAGTCAGCGATGTGCAGGCTGCAGAGAGCCCTCAACAATCCCAGGAGAGGATTTCACCAAATCCAGGCTTTTTGCATTTGGAAAGGCACTTCCCAGAAACCCTGGCTTGCAAATGCAGGGGATCAGGGTAGGTATGCAGAGCATTCCGAGGTGATGCGTTAAGCACAGGCAGCAGCAGCAGAGGTCCCAGGCAGTCGCTGCAGCACAGGAGGAGTTTGCTCCTCCAGCCCCAATGGGCATGGCTCAGCCTGAGCCCCTCCTCCATCACCTTACAGAGGTTCCCTGCACATATCGTCCCCAAATAGTTGCTCCCCATAAAAAGATGAGCTCTCATAAAACAAGGGCAAGAACCTCCTGCCCCGGAGTCTCCACTGCTGCCACACCGTGGCGGCTGCCCCCACTGCCGCCACACCGCAGAGGCTGCCGCCACACCGCAGAGGCTGCCCCCACTGCCGCCCCACCGCAGAGGCTGCCCCCACTGCCGCCCCACCGCAGAGGCTGCCCCCACTGCCGCCAGGCCGGGGCTGGATTCCCGCACGGAAGCCACAAGCTCCTCTCTCGGCTCCCCTGGGAAGCTGCTGGTATGCAGAGCCTGTGCAGATTTCCAGAGGAGAAATTCAGTCATCAGTCCAGGAGCTGTAAGCACTTCTGACAACAAGATCTATCAACACTTACCATATTTACAACTAAATCATGTAAATAGGAGCCTGCTCTCCTCCGCATGCTGATAGCCTGGACAGGCTGCTCCAAGGGGACTCAGCACACAGCGAGACACAGATGCTCTGGAACTGCTGCAGGCCAGGAGGACCCAGGGCAGGCCAGGAGGACCCATGCCCTGACCATCCAGGGCAGCCCTGCTACACGAGCAGCAAGCCAGGCACAGCAGGTCCCAAGAGCCTGGTTTCTCTTCCACAGGATCCCCGAGTTCTCCAGGAAAGCAGGGATAGGCTGCCTCAGCACCTGCTCCTGAACTGCCCTTGAATCCCTCATGAGGACAGAATGCAAATTGAAGAGATGCCACTTCCAGAGGTGCTCTGCTCCCATTAAGATTTACCATTTTACTAGGCTGCTGAACCTGACACAGGTGACTCCTGAGCTGCTCCATTCCAATGAGGCTTCTACAGAGGCTCAGGAGAACTATTTCCAGACCCCTTCTTAACCAGTTGAGCAAGGAAAAGTTACTTTGCCAGGAATTTCATTTTTTGCACAACAAAACTCCCCAAGTTCCTCGGGGTTTCAGATTGCATCTCTGATGGATGCCAGCTTCAACTGCTACAGCCACCTCTGACCAGAGCAAAGAGCTGCCTTTCCCAAGGCTTCTCCAGGGAATTCAGCCAGGTTTGCAGCACGAGGCTTCCTCCTAGGGCAGGGAAGTCTGAGAGCAGCAGGGAGCACACTTCACATCCCCATCAATCCCAGAAGAAATTCCATTCAGCCCTCGGAGCATGGCCACTCCACTGGACTCTCGCTGGGAAGAGCAGCAGATGCCCAGCCCCAAAATAGCTTCCTAATCCTTGTTTGCTTACTGCAGCACCACTTCAGCTACCCCCTGCTCCAGGAGGGGATTTACACACAAGGGAGGGAGGATGGAAGAGGAGGTACCACTTGCTCAGTCTGCAAGAGGACCCCAGCCCTGCCAGAACCCTTCTCCTCCTCAGCAGTCCCCAGCATCACTCTCAGCTGCCTCCATGTGCACATCTTGCTCAGGATTCCATGGAATGATTAAGAGTAGGGTTTTTAAAACTTAACCAGAAGCTGTTCACGTGCACAGGGTGAACATCCTCAGCATGGGACTTGCTGGGAGTAGCTCTGCCTGCTGGGTTAATGAGTAATGTCTCTTTTGGAGCCACTTGCAGACCAGCAGCTGTGCGGGGAGGAGAGAAAATGGTCCTCAGCTGTGCTAGAGCAGAAGCCAGCAGCAGTGCACCATGACCCTCTGGATAGCTCTGCTCACCATGCAGCACAGGTCCTCGTTCTGAGCAGCCATCAGACTGTTGGACAATGAAGGTCAGAGGGAAGCAGGTCAGTGGGAAAGCAGGAATCACACCCAGAGGAGGCCTTCAGTGCATCCACACTCCCAGAGTGAGTAAGGATGAGAAGCAGGAGAGTGAGTTCAGTGTGCCCTGTGCCTCCTCCCTACCATCAGTTGCTGTAAGCACTTACAAGGGTCACAGGTGGCACAACGCCCACCAAACAACCCTGCTCTGGGCAGGTATCCCCACTTCCCCTTTGCCCAGCAGTGGGCTCCAAGGCTGCACATCCTCTTCTGCTCCACCCCCTGATCCAGGAGGAGCAAGGTGCCGAGGATTAGCCTGCAGAAGAGCCAAGACCCCACCGGCTGGCTCAGCAGGCTGCCTCGGCACAGTGCTCCTGCCCATGCACCTGACTGCAGCCCCTCCGGTGCTGGCTGCAGCCCCTCCAGCCAGTGAGCAGCGAGGAACCCTATGTGGCTTCTCTGGCGCCTGCACAGCAGAGGGAAAGCCAAGGGTGGCACAGAGCTGACCTGCCTGGAGCAGTGGAGCTGCACCGAGCTGACCTAGATCCTCCCCACTGTGGCGAGGCGAAGCTGCCCGTGGCAAGCAGGGCTTTGGCTTTGCTTCATCCCTGCTGCACCTGGCCTGGAGGAGCTGCCTTGCACCCAACGGCCCTCAACAACCCAGCACCCTCCGCCAGGCTCCCCTGGCAGTGCTGCCACTCAGGCCGTGACAGGTGTTCATGGGTTTGATGTTTGTCAAGCAGCTCTGCAGCCGCTGCGCAGCCCAGTCAGGCTGTCACCGGGAGTCGATAACGAGGAATGGCATGGCTGGGGAGCTCAGCCTCCAGCAGCACCATCGAGCCCTCCAGCAGCCTTCCCCCGAGGAAGGCAGGAGGAGTGATCCAGGCATGAAGGTGCTCTGAGAGCTGCTGACACTAAAGCCAGCATGGCACACTTTCTGCTGAAGAGCTCAGGCAGCACCGACCCCCAAAGTCAGCAAAAAGAGAGCATCTGATTTTATACAGGCTGGGGAAAGCAGGAGGAGCAGCTTGAGGAGCTTCCCTGCTTCACCCGAGCTTCTAATATCATAACCTACGTCCACACTCGCTAATGGGAATAAAGATATCAGAGAGGCAAGTCAGGGAGCACAAACAGATGGCTCAAATCATGTTTTCAAGCAAAATAGCTCAGAACGTGAATCCAAAACAAATGAGCTACAGCAACAGTTCCCTGAACGTGACCATTCCAGGTCTTCATTACAACAAGAGCAGCCCCAATCAGCTGCACATCGCAACCCAACTGCACTGAGCCATGCAGAGTCTGTCCATGTGCTGCAGTAGCTGAGGTTTGCCCAGCACCAGCCTACCTGCACTGATGGATTGCCCGTGGCAGGGCAAACCCCCGACCTAAGGTGATGGTGTAGAAGACCTCACTGGCTTCTCTAAGGGCAGTGCTCCCAAAAGGGGCCAGCAGGAAGGCTGGCACAGCTCTTGGCTTGAGGAAAGCAAGGAAAACAATGCTTACCCTTCTCCAGCCCTCAGTGCCCTTCTCCTACTCTCAGCCCACTGAGCCCATCATTGCCAGATACTTGAGCAAACACAGCCATCGAGCCAACAGCACTGAAGCTGTGCAGTTGTGTGGGTGAGGATGCCTCACGAAGCTGAGGACCAGGGTGGATGCCCAGGTGCCTCCAGCCAGCACGGAGACAACTCTTTGCAGCTGAGCCATGAACCCAAGCCAGCAGCTCTCCTCTGCCCTTGTCTGCCCCAGGCACCTGATTTCACCACCTCTGGCTGGCCAAAGGGCAGCTGATGGCCCGCAGCCACCCTGTGCCAGCCCAGGGCAGCAGTGCTGCAGGAAGCTGCGGTGCCTGCTCAAGGTCACAGCTGCCCCAGCGGCAGGGGCGGCAGCTCGGAGCAGCATCGCCGCGATGCAGCGCAGGCAGGATCCCGGGGCCAGGTGGTGTTTGCACGGAGCTCCTGGGCTGCGCCAAGGCCTTCTCCTCTGCAGCCCCAACTCAGCAGAGCCCTGCACATCGCCTGAAGCCAGCTCCAAGGCTTAGCATCCCCGAGATGTCAGCGCCGGGCGAGGGGAGCTGCCAGGCAGCCTCATTTAAAGGCAGAAAAGCGGCAACAAGCAGTTTCTCATGCTTGATCCGATTACTCTGATCTCTCCTCTGATGCTGCAGCCTCACACTTGTATTTCTATTGCTACACGGGGGGAGCAGGGAGGAGGGAGGGGGATGTCACTTTGTTGCTTGATGTTTCTTTCCTCACTGTCACCCTTTGGAGAAGGGATAAGGGATACACACTGCAAAGCGCTGGGATAAAGCAGATGAGGGGTCTGGGATGAGCCTCCCAGGCAGAGATGCCAAAGGGCTGGCAATATCAAGGACCCTCATCCAGCCACCACTGCTAGACTTCACTTGCTGGAACTTGCCAAGTGCCAACTTGGTCTCATGATGCCCACAACAAGTTCCCACCCAGCAGCAGCACTGCTGCTCCAAAGGCAGGTGTGTTTCTGCATCCAAATGTGACCTATCTCTGGTCTCAGCTCACAGGAGTTGTCACGTTTTGGATTAGCAGCTGAGTGCATCTTTGTCAGTGGAAGATCTCCACTGCCAGAGCCTACTCCAGAGAAGATCGACTCAAGAGACGTGCTGATGGCTCAGGGAATACAACGACCTTTCCATTCTCGAGGCAGACCTTTGAAGAGATTATAAACCAGAGCCAGGTGCTTACCAATGCTGCTAGAAAAGGACACAACCAAATCAAAGAGCTCCACTCACCGCTGTAACCTAAGCCCAGGGGTTCATACACCCAACAGTGCTCAAGTCCAAGCCTAACTTTAGGAGGCCACATAGTCCCCACAGCCATCCTTGGTTCCAACAGCTACATCTGCACCACTGTCCCCCAACTGCTCAGCCAAGTGCTGCAGAAATACCAACACAGGTGCCAGTTTTGCCATCAGAAGGAAAAAAAAACACCAAGTCAAACCCACGGTGAAGCTGCCAGAAGCCAGCGCCTCCACGTGTGGCTACTGGCAAAAGGACAACAGGGAGAGGTTGCCAGCACCTCCACAAAAAAAATGACAAATCAAGGCTAAAGAGATGTGCTTAAGTATCACTTTGATCCTTTATAGTGGCATCTTAATGGGGTCTCAACTCTCCTAATAGATTCACCTTGAGCCTTCAGTAAGGTCAGGATGTTTTTAATACCCAAGTTTTTCAACCACAGAAGAATGTAATCAATGAGATCTGAACCGGCAGGCAAAAATAGCCCCTTGGTCTGGCCCTGCTAAGGGACATCATCGATCTAAAACCAGGTGAGTGCAGGCCAAGAAAAGCTCCTGACACGACCTAGAGAGTGCTTTAAACACCACAAAGTCACCGACCGCACACAGCAGGCAAGTGGTAAGAGCTCAGCACTGCTCAGAAAAGCAACTGCTGCTCCTCCTGTGTTTTCATCACCCACCAAAACATGTTTGGGATCCACCCAAAGCCAGGTTTGCAAGTCCCAGAGCACCTTCTGTAGGGCTCCCCAACATTCAACTCAGTGCCACACAGACATACAGCAAGAACCTGATGGTGCACGAGTTCAAGGGGCAGTGAGTACAGTACAAGCAGAAAACCTCTTATTATAGCCCAAAATGCTGGGAGAAGCCAGGCAGATACTGGTCACAGGCAGGCAAGGGCTGGTGGAGCAGCCAGTCTGAACCCACACAACTCACAGCTGGAGTTCTTTGTGCCCTCACAAATTAGAAGCTGGAGGATCTAAACCCAGCCCACGGCCACCCTGCAAACGCTGGCTCATCTCGGAGCAGTGTGAGCCAGCAACCATGCACCGCTGCCTGCCCTGGGCACTCAGCTCCCTTCTGCTTCCCGTACCAAGGTCTGACTGAAGCCTCGTGGTGTTTCCCTTCAACACACGCCTGCCACGCGTGCAGAGGCCTCCCCTCCTGCAGCAGCAGGCTCCCCTCGAAGCCAGGCACGCCGAGGCACCAAACCCACGCTGGCTGATCTTCAAAGCCTTCCGTGGGGCAGCTCCCCCTGAACCACAGCAGCAGCTGCTCACAGCAGCCTGCAATTACAGCCCCGGGAAGGCAACTGATTTATGAAACTTAAACAAGTCCATACCACTGGTAATTACCACATTCCACCTCGGCTCTCTCCTTCACTGCAGCTCTCCAGGCAGCCTCTCTTTATTTAGCACCAGTGGGTTTGCCCCACCAGAGCACAGTGCACCCCATGCCCTGGGGAAACAAACACAACCGGTTTACTTCCTCCACGTAGTATCCAGTTTCTCGGAAGAGACGCAGACTGCCTGTACAGCTTCGCTTGTGCTCCTCACCCACCACAGGAACATTTACTGATGCCAGGTTCCAGCTCGGGCAAGCATCACAGCCTCTGAAGCCTGCAAAAGCTCCACATTGCCCCAGCCACAGAAGGCAGCTCAATTCCTGGGCTGCAGGGAGTCCCTGCATTCAGGACAGAAGTGCTGCCAGGTGCTTTAGGTGGGCAGGAGAGGCACAGGTTGGCAAAACCTCTCCTATAAGCATGCCAGCAGTCCCTCGCAAAGCAGACGTTCAACAGAAACATCCAGAAAAAGCTGCTTAGCATCCATGTCTGCAAGAGGCCTGGCTGAGCCTTTTCAGAAGGGTTCCAATGCTCTGTTGAACCAGAGGGCACGTCCAGGCTGCAATGTGTCCTACTCCAGGTGGCCTCAGGCAGGTGCAGGGTTAAAAGGTTGACCCATTTTTAGTCCAGCGACAGGGCAGAGACCCGCTGGTGGCATCGCCATGCCATTGCCATGCCATTGCCCTGCCAAGCGCATCCCCAGCGCTGGCATGGCTGGAGGAAGGCAGCCAAGCCACCAGGGCTACGGAGCCAGAGCTGCCAGCTTACAAAGCCTCCTTTATTTACACACCCAGGAAGACAGAGGAAGACAAACAAAGGAAACAGCGACGCAGCAGCGCACAGCAGCCGCCGGTGAGGCCCAGGGCTCCCCGGAGGAGCACAACTCTCCTCCAGCCTCCTGCCCACAGATCCACCTCCATGAAACCAGCAGCAGATCCAGCCACCCGTGCCCAGAAGCATCCCAATGAATACCAAAGGTGTCCATCTGGCCAAAGGTGCTGACCACTGCTCTTGCTCTGTGCCGAGCGTGCGTGCAGCTGAGCTGCTTCCTCATCTTCCCACCCCGAGCAGCCACAGCAGCCTCCTTGGCACTGGTTTCCAAGCCAGACTGTTGTGCTTATAAACCTGTGCTCCAGTGCCTACACACAAGACAAATGAGCCCAGGCTGCATCCCAGATGCATCACTTTGTTCACCAGCCCCTTCCCTGTAACACTCCGCCGGCGTCTGCGCTGCATGAAGAGCACAACCGTGTGTTCTCCAGTGCCGGGGCTCAGCCCAGCCTCAGCGAAGTCACTGCAGATCAGAAGGCTCCTTGGAACCTTATTCTATGTTTCCCAGCTTGAGACGGTGGCAGAAGCGATCGCTGCCTCCCAGAGGGTCCTGGCTTGGTGTCGGCAGACACGGAGCCCAGGGCTGCACCTGCCTCTCACCCAGCCCATTGCATCTCTGTGCCACAGCCGGGTCACAGCTCAACGCTGACACCGAATGCCTCCTGCAGCTTCTGCTGAGCTCCCCTTCCTCAGCCGATGGGTGATAGTCTCCACGCACTTGGACAGATGCTGCATTCCAGCCCAGTGCTCCGTATCCACTGAAATGCTTCCTCAACTCTCCCTGCTTCACAGGGGTGTTGGGAAGTTTAATTAACTGCAAGGCACTGAAAGCATCTGAAAAGACACCACAGCAATGCACAGATTCATCTCCAGTTACCATCTCAGCTCACGCCCAGCCCAAGCGCAGGCTGCTGCCGTTCCCATTACCCTGCTCCACGCGGGCAACCGGAGCCATCGCCACACGCTCTGCATCCCGGGGTGCCACCACCGCGCTGATACGGTACCATCGTGCCTCGGGTGGCAACACATACGGGAGCCACAACGACAGCACAGAGCGCCAGGCGCGGCTGCCACAGCACGGCTTCCTCCTCCTCCAAGACTGCCGAGGAAGCTCACAAACAGAGCTTCGAAAAGGCAGGAGGGGAAAAAAATGAGTTCTTGAGCCCCAAGAAAGCGTTGTCTTAAAGGCTTTATGGCAGGAGGTCTAGGATTTTATCCTGTGAGTCACGACGAGCACCAGCCCCACCAGATCGTCATCTCCCGCTGGCAGCACCGCGCTCGGACTCAGGCTGCCTGCTGCTTTTCACCGCTGGAAAACCCCAGATGCAGCAGTCCGGCTCGGTCGGCTGCACTCAGCATCCAGCCCCGCTTTTGTCTGTCGGCGGCCGCCTCGCTATTCGGCATCAGCCGTGCGCTGCGCTGGATCCGCAGCCTTATCCCCCGGGAGCATCCACCAGCCTCGTTAAAAACAGTTCGTGGAAAGGGACGGGAGACGCCAGGAGCTGAGACCCAGGCAGCAAAACAAAGAACGGAGGCGTCCTGCACCGGGGCTCCGAGTTTTGGCTCAGGCGTTTCCCAGCGGCGGGCTCTCCGGGTCGAAGCGGCGGGCGATGGCGAACCCTTGCCTACAGTTCCACACAAACGAGCACCTTGCGACGGAACATCTGAACAACTAGGAGGGGAGCAGACCGAGTGCGCGCTCACAGCTGGGCGGCAGGCGCAGCCGAGTCGTGCCGGAGCGCGGCCAGCGTCTCCCCGCCTGCCACGGAACGCGCTGGCACCGATGGCTCCTCTCCCTCGCTTCTGGCTTGCCCTCAATGGGCACCTGGGGCCACGGAGCGGCTGATGCGGAGACCGCGGCCGCCCTTTGCCGCTGCCGGAGCGGGCGGGCGCTCCGTAAGGAAGGGAGGATTTTCCCTGTTGGACCTGCCCTTCGAGAAGGGAGAGGAGGGAGAAGCAGCTGGAAACGACCCCGGCAACCCCTCTCCACCGCCCCATCGAAAAGGCCACGGGGGCAGCCCGGGGGAAGCGTGTCCAACACGCCCGTGAATCAGGCTCTTTGTTCGGCCGCGCTGCCCGCGCCTTCATCCCCCCTTCGCCATCAGCCAGACGCAGCCCGCGGCTCAATGGCTCCTTGTTCTGCCCCAAAACGTC